>DWDX01003767.1:0-12640 GCA_018245675.1 Agara michaeli
GGGACTTACACGTGTCTGCTGACGTGCCGGGGGGGGGTGGTACTACACTCCTCTGCCTACCCCTTAGGGGATTATAGGCGTGATGTTACGTTTACATTGACTATTTATGACACAAGAGCTTATAAATTAAATTAAGAGCGTAAATTAAACGGTTTCATTGCGATCGCTTGGTTATTCATACAACAAGTTCTCTATATTACCATACGTTTACTTTATCAAGGAACAATTACATTTATTATTATAATTTATTAGCTACGCCCGCGACTTAATTCGCGTTTGAATTTAATTATTTTATGTAATTCTAAAATAAAAGTAGCCTAAGTTACTCCTTATTACATTAGCTATCTGCCAGTGAAAGTCCCGTCAAAATAGGTCCAGCCGTTCCACAGATTAGCCGCAACAAACAGACAGACAAATATCGTAAAAATGTTATTGTGGTATATGTACCGTGTTTATTAAAAAGCAGTTATTTTAATATTACACACAGACACTGCAATTTTATTTATTTGTATAGATGTTTTAAGTACAGCCCGATAACATTTCTAATTCCACCAGCGGTGATAACCAACGATAAATAAATTCGCTTTGAATTTGCTTCGAACGGTCAACGATAAAATTTGCTTAGTCAAAATAAGTGCAACTATGTGTTATTCACACATTTCGTTCGTAGTCTGGTCCACTTGAGGTCGGAAACACATGCATACACATGTACTGTGAGGCCAGTTAGCAATTCGAACAATGTTCTACGTAAATAATACGCTTTGGCAGCAGACTTAGTCACAATCACATTGCTACCATACTCACACCGCGATTTCGGGTTCTATGTATTGTTCAAATCTATGTAGCTTATCTCGGTAGCCATAAATGTTTGATAACCGAAATATCTGAAAAAAAATTGGTATTTTTCGAAATCCCTTACAACGTAATGTAAATCACGCCTGTAATCCCCTTAAGGGGTAGGCAGAGGAGTGTAGTACACCTCGTTTAAGTCCCACAATGGAATAGGTGGTGAGCCTATTGCCTTGAATAAGGCACACATCCAGACTCCGAGTCACTGCTAGAAATTCTAAATTGGAAAAATCCAACAGTACTCAACCCGGAATTTGGACCCAGGATCTCCCGATCGGCAGTCGCGCTAGCAACCGTCCGACCAACGAGGCAGTCCCTTACAGATTTCGAAATTTAAAATTCTGTTCTATTAGAATCTTGTTTTCCCACATCTACGAGAACGTACGAATCTAGGCGAATAAATCTAAATAAAATGTAAATTTATATATTGTTATAGAAATATTTTCGATACGTCAGTATTGAGAGAATTGTCCAAAGTAAGAAGTTTAATATGTAACATGCGCTTACATATATCTTGAGTTTGTATATAGATAAATTACATAGAATTTTTATTGAGATTTCTTCGTGATTAGTAACAGTCTCAATAATCACTATACACAAATATTTGCACCTTTATACATTAATCATGATAGATTTTAATAGTATTAAATGTTGATTTAAATGTGGAAAGTACTAGAATAATCTGCATCGCCCATAAACTATCGGTACCGTGTAGTTTTGTAGAGGATATAACATCTTTTCTGTCATGCAATCTTCGCTCATCGATCTCAAATCCGAGACAGAAGTAGTTATCCGTTCTCAGCAGGTCTTAGTACTCGTCTATACGATCCTTGCGACAGGTTGGATTACCACACCAGTCTTATACCTATATCCGGTTATAGTTTATATTGGCAAATGACCGTCCCAATTGTTTTCTACGTTCTACGTTTCTGTTCGTTTCAAGATATAAGTACTTTAACTCCTTAGGCAAGCTTTTCGGTCTTTTAAAATGCGTAAATAGTGCTTTTATATTTTTCCTATACTTTTTAATATCTTTATGTATTTTTTGCAATATACAATGAGATTTCCTCTGCCTACCCCTTAGGGGATTACAGGCGTGATGTTACGTTACGTTGTTACAATGAGATCTAAATGTACATATAATAAAATAGATTTCATAAAATGAAAAAGTAAAGCGTATAAAGCATTGATCTATATATGTATCAACGCTCTGAGAATCTTCAACGTGTTGTAAAATAACACTGATTCTTCGCTTTTACTAAGGACCGCAAGTTCCTAAATGTAGGTACACACATACAAAACGAAATTACTATATCCATTGTTAGCTTGTGTTGTGTATGAATTGGTTTTAATTTCAATTTCCTGTACAGTTGGTAGACGAGCGAAAAATTGCATTTCTCATATGCAAACAAAGCGTAGCGTTGTAGACATAAAAGGAAATATGTAGGCAATTATACTAAACAGAATTAAATTATGAAAATCTCTTTGTCCAGCTGAGCGCTCGACGACCGGCCCGCGCGGCGGACAATATGCAAATGACAAGAACACGAGTGGCGCCCTCTTAGCAAACTAAATTATTCACTTTTTAATCCGAGAACGAATACTTATGTTGAAAAAAAGCAAAATGTGTTTACGACTTTGGCAGAATTTAAAAGCAAATTAAATTCTGTTCAGTATGTTTTAAATTATTCGTGTTTGTAGTGAAAAGTATGTATAATTTAGTATTTAAATAACTTTACACACATTCACATTACTTATAACATATAGATCCATATTACTTTCCATAAAAATGTATTTTGCGAAGAAGATAATATTAACTAAAGCAAGTTACAATATCTTTCCAAATAAATAAAATGTGTTCAATGCTAGTAGACACTATAATAAGGATACTTATATTTTGCTTTATAATATTGTGAAAGTAATATCAAAGCGCTTTCTGGCTTCTCTATAACTGCACCCTGATCCACTCAAGGGGCTCAGCGAAGACTGTCATCGCTCAAATCGCTGAGGAGTGTTCAAATATACCTAGCGCATAAAAGCTTACTAGGTCTCTTGGGAAGAGAGCACGGAATCAATCTTAGATACTCGAATATCGAGGTGAAGGATCGGCGGGGCTGAAATCTGGTTTTTAAGTCGTGAAATTATAGATCGGAAAGTAACCGATGATCCAACTGATTTATTGTGTACATATGCACGAGTATCTACGTAACATGCTGAAGATTTCTGGTACCTACTAGGAAAAATAGGTGAAACTGTAAAAAATTGCACATAAATATCGTTTAGTGCTCCTTGATATGCCTACACTAGCGTTAGTGATGGTTACATCACTTTAAACTTTGAAGACGACAAAGTATCAATATTTGAATTTCAGTGGCTGGCAAGTTTCATACAAAAAAAGCTAACGAACAAGATACTAGAACCGAACACAGCATATTATAACTATGTGATGTAATTTGAAATTCCGTCGACGCGGTACGGACGCGTGCAACCGTTAAATGAATGAACTTTTCTAAGTTAAGGTCTCAACTCGGCGCTTTAATACCGACTTTGAGGCTTCGCTGCTATGATGAACAGCGCCCTTACTTTTAATGACTTTTTGCTAATATTCAGAGGTTCGTTTTCGGGGCGAAAAAAGTTTTGGAAGCCGTGAATTTTGCGGCGCCGATTAACAAAAAGATACTTTCGTTTAGGGCGTTTCCATACTCGTTTCGGAACGTGGATTTGTTTGAAGGGCTAATCGGTGTATATTACTTTTTACTTGCTTAGAGAATTTCCATAAAAAACTTCAGAAAGCAAACTTGTACCGTATTGTAAATTTTAACATTACGATATAAAATTTAAAAGAAGACCGTAGAGAATAATCTCCGAGAAACATTTATTTTAGTCATATAAAAGTCTACTTTCCTCTTGATTTTTATTTATTATCAAACAGTTTGGTAGGCACTGGTGCGAGGATGAACATGTCTGATGAAACAACAATAAATGAAGTCCCAAAAGGTCGTTCGGTTTCGAAAGAGCTCTTCTGACTTCAGTTTTCTCGTAAATTATATTCGTGTAGGATATATCTTTTCTGTAAACTGATAAATTGTTCTCTGTTTTATGTTATCAGTATTATTAGCCTTCATAATATAGATGATTCGCCGTTAACAGCTCTTTAGCCTTCGCGTAAAGTTTTTAATTAACACACCGACAGATGAACGATACAATAAGAATTATGGAAGTACAGAGAACTCTTTTACGCCAACTCTTTACATTCATGGAAACTGTTTCGAAGTTATTCCTTTCGCTTTCCGCGCCATCGGTCGTTCATCCTATTAGCGATAATTAAACCAAACCGAATTCCGTTTCAATTTTCATGTTGCCCTTCTCGAGTTTTTTTTTTAATTCTCGCAGTTCCTAATTCGACCCTTGTATTATTTCAGCATAACTTTGATTGCGAATTGAACTCGAAATCTCGGGGCGGGATTAAATTAATGCTGGCCACGTTTTAATCATTATGATCATAGATTTTTTTCCTTCAAAGACGTTTTTACTTCGTTATACTTATCCAGATTAATGAACATAATGATTTTAACTCTCTCTTTAGTAATAGTTTACTAATTAATAATATACAGTAGCTAAAAAAATTTTGCATTTATTAAAGGTAATAAAAAATAATTTTCTTTCAAGGCCAATTATACAACCTTTCTCCAGGGTTATTTTAAACATCGCCTGTTTGAAACTGATGTTATATTACTAAAAAACCGCAGCAATTTCCTTGAATATGCTTAGATTCTGTTACTATGCTAAATACTGGAGATTCGCATACTTAGCAAAGTAGATAGAGTTATTATAAAAATGAGTGAATGCTTAAAGATTTTATAATACAAAGTTAAGTCGATTTGGTATTAAGCTTGCCGATTATGAATCATTAAGAAACTTAAGGTCATCAATAGTCCTTTAGACTTCAATTGTGGAAATAGCGAAATTCTTTAAATTTTAAAAGCCTATTAGATAATATTACGCAATATTCATTCCAATTCTATAAGTTCTATTTGCCACACCATCAGCCATTTCATCTCATTAACAATAATTAAACTAAATTGCAAATTGCCTTAAGTTTGGATTTCTGCTTGACATTGACCTTCATAAAATTCATTTTGTACTTTTGTACCGCTCGAGGTCTAATCCGATCCTTTATTATCTTTTACGTCCATGAAATTACTTTCAAATGACGAGACAGCAATACATAACTATTATGTTTTATTGATATTTCTACTGTTATTTTTACTTTGATATTTCTTTGCCATTGTGGTTAAGCTTGCTTTTGCTTTCAAAAATGTATCCCTTCTTCCAACCAATCGAAAAGTCTGATGCTGCTAATTGAGGAGATTCTATCAATTTTACTTGTTTCGGTAGCATTAAATGGCCTGATCACAAGTCTTAGCGATCTTACTTACGTGTAAAAATGTTACTGCAGTGAAAGGAATAAGGGACGACTATTTAAAATTGGTTCCGTGATAATATGTGCATAAGTTTGATATTTCCTCAAACTTCAAATGAATTTTCCTCGCGGCCCTTCGTTAAAGGTGCTCAGCTTCGCTAACGGTTCCGACAGCAGCTTCCCAAATATCCAACGATGACTCCAAAACCAAAACGGCTGCGAAATGAGTATGTTCCATAAATGTTTTTGTCGGTTTCACCCAATTAGCGATAGCGATATCAAATCGAATTTAATATCCATATTGCTTCGCGTAACCCGGCTTTTACAAGTTTCACGGCATAATCCTATCCCCGTATTGTTTCCGAATAATTTTAATTACGATTGGATTTTCGGCAAGACGGGTAGGGACGGGATGGGATGGTGCTGCTCGTGCAAATTTGTAGTAATTGCGAAATGGAGAGCGCTACATTATTTAGCGATACATTTGTTTTCATACAAAAAAAGCAAGCAATCGTTTGCTTTTTACTTATATAAGTATGTATTATATCGTGTATTAAATGTCGCGCTACTGTAACATAGGCGTTTAGTTGTCTAATTTGGAATCAGATAGGCGCGTGGTGGAAATGTCCGAAACATTATTATTATTGGTTTTTACACGCTACGGTAAATCATTCCACACCCCAAAGAACTATTGCTGGCGGGAAAAAATCTCTTTTGAAAGCATTATAAATTACGAGTGGGTACATGGACAGCGCTGTGAATATAAAATTATCACCTCCAGCCTGACTCAGCGGGTTTAACTTCATTTTAATAAAAATGAACGAGGGAGAAAAAATTACGTTCAACTTGCCAATGTCTCTGCGACTGCTGAGGTTATCTTTTTTTTGTATTTTTTATGCCGAAAGCTTTTTTATTCGTCTGATATCTTTCGGAGACTTCGAACGAGTCAAGATTTTTAGTAATACAGTTTTTTTCCGTCACTTTTCTATTTTCTATTTTCATATACTTTTTATTTCCTGATACATACATATAGTTTGGGATTATTCAAAATAACAGTGAATAGACACTTTCTATGTATTAGCTAACACCAGGCGAGCTCACAGTCAAACGTAGGCTTATTCATATTAAAATACAACCTTATACGTTTCGTTCTGATGCTAATTTCGCCTGCTAACGTCTACTGCTTGGAGATGGGAATCTTGCCAAGAATGAAGGTCTGAAGTTTACATATCAAGAAAATACACAAGTTATAACTTTCACTCGAAACCTGGAACCCTTCCAAGGGCGTTCCGATCCCTATGCTTTTTCATTTGACTCTGTTACAGTTTGGATTTGTCATTCCATTTTCAGGAAGCTAATCATATATGATTGTTTTTTTAATGTATTATATGTAAGTACGAAAAGAAACAAAGTTTGCTATGTTGTAATGGCCTGTTTTTTATTCAACCCTTTTATAGTTCCAATGCTGTGTGTCACACTACATACAACTCAGAAAACGTTATATATTTTATAACATACTGTAAGGTGTGCAGGTGTCATCACGATGTTTCCTTCACCGTTACAGCGATTGATAAATTTCAAGTTACAAAACGCACGTAGCAAGTCAGTCAGGATGTGAAATCGGACTCATGGAATGGGAGACCGAAATTGAATTCGCAAAGGTATCACTGCTTGTAATATCCTAATAATTTTTAATTAATCAAGTTAATTAGATAATTGCAAACCGCGCCGTCCTTTGGTGGCACACGAGGATGCGCCAGGAGACTGGAGCGCAGGCAGACGTTTTTAAAGTACTCCGGTCATTCTGGAGCCAGGAAGAAATATGGATATCCGTTGACCTGAAACTATTCTCACCTTGTATGTAATTTATTTAAATTGATTATATAAAAATTTAAATATCTAATGACTTATGTCGATGTAGTATTTTGCGACAAATTGTACGGATCTAAGGTAAACTTCATTTCGACTGGCTTTTCGGTCTAGTGGCTAGAGAACTTCACTGTGTGGTGGTCGTGGATTCGATTCCCATCCAGGACAGACATTTGTATGGTGAGTAAATTTGTTTGTTCAGTGGTTGGGTGAAATAAAAATAGGCGTGTTACCATAACACAGACATTTAATGTGTCGAATTATCTCAGTATCACTGAGATAATTCGACACATTGATGGTCGACAATGGCTGATGGTAGATGCCATGTCTATTCTCAGCTAAAAGTCGCTCGTAACAATGCATTCGTATTTCTAATTTCATGACATCGCTGCCACAAGTCGTGGAATTTTCATTAAAAACTCCCCGAGGCATTGAAATGTACTTTTCTATTTCAAAACCAGCTGAATAATAACAAAGCATTGTTCATTTGTGATGTAATTATATTTTAATGTAACTACAGAAACCACATCGGTCTGAACTCGTTGAAATAATAATGTAACTGTGGCAAATTGCTTCTTTGTTTCGTGTGAAGCGGCTACGTTAATTCTTTTTCAAATTGTGAAATTGGAGGTAATTTTTTCAAATGGTGTTTGCGAGAATTTTGCAATCTCTTCTTTCCCTTGTATATTTCGTTTAATAGCTTCTAGTACATATATGACGTCACTAATAAAAGGTTCATGATATTTACAATTTTTATATTCGATTCCTAATTCGGAAATTTGGTGCTGATTTTTTGTCTATTTTATATATTAAATTTAATTTGCAATTAAAATATATGTTTGTGAATTATAAAAACATTGTCCTCATTTGGTTATTCATGGGATACCTAGAGAATTAAAAAATCAAATTTTAAAAATAGAATTCGAATATCGAATGGACACAGACAATACGCTTATTTAAACATACAATAACCAGTTGATTTAACGGTAACATCTGTATGTAAATTAAGATTTAATTCAGGATTGGTATGGGTTCTTTCATTATGTATTACCAATCATACCCCCGTCATGCCCTGATAGAGGTACAGCAGTCGATCTGTCTATTTTCACTAATATTAATCATTAAAGTTAAAGGTAATTTTTTATTATTACTTTTTAAATATGCTACTTCTTGCTTAAGTAAGCTATTCTGTAAGTTTACTACGGAACGGGTGCAACTTGAGGTATTTTAAGCTCCCATACCATAAAAAAGAAAATGAAATTTGTATATTTTTTTGATTGCGGCAACACTTTGTCGTATTTTAAGTCTTCGTTAAAACAAGACAAAAAGATTACCTGAGATGCAACGACGTATTACTTTTGATATAATTTAAAAAAAAAAGAACAAGTAGGTAATTCGTTTCGGAAACAAAGATAGAAAATTTTTTTTTATTTATTATTTATTTATTCAAATTGATGACAGAAACGCTCACAAATCAGCAATAACGAGCAAATATTTATATCGATTGTAAGTAAATTGGCTCAGCACTGGCCGTCATTAACATACCATCCACCAAAAATAGAAACGGAATCTTAACGCCACAACGCCAATGTCTAGCGCAATGAAATTAACGTGTAACTTGGGAGCGGAACGTTTGGCGTTAATCCAAAAAATTAATTGGCGACGAGCGGCCCGGGTGCTCCGAGTCCCAAGTGAACGCGGCCGTCGAGTAGTTAGTGCAATCAGTGTGAATCACGTTTAGTCGAGCACCGCGCTCTTGTGTCGAGTACAACTCTTCAACAATGTTCGTACTTCTGTCACGTTACGAGGTTACGACGTAATAATGTCTTCGGGTAACTTCACATCCATCTGATGTCACAGACACAACAAACTATGGTGACCGGACAGCTCATAAACATATTATTACTTAAATAAACGTAACATCACGCCTGTAATCCCCTAAGGGGTAGGCAGAGGAGTGTAGTACACCCCCACAAACTTACTTAAATAGATATTTTTATTACAACCGGATGGAGCAAACGCGTGTGTTGTATATAAACGGTTGTATTGGATGGGAGTCGAACCGACGGCCTCTGGTTTAGCTTAGCAGTCAGGTAGTTGGAATGCATAGGTCGTGCCCTGCGTTGCTGCGTTGTAGACCAAAGCGTACCTACTACATAGTTGATAAGATATGTTTTTGTATGTTTAACGCTAATTTTATGTTAATTACTCGCGCAGGCTCTGTCGAGATGACTATTAGTGCAATCACTATGAATCACGTTTGAGTGAAGCACTACGCTCTTGTTTCAAGTGCGCGTCTCCTACTATATTTTCATTACACAAGCGCAATCGAGTTCGAGGCAACTCGTGTAATTTTTCTCGTATTTTCGTTAATTTAACTACTCTATTTAGAAAGCTTTTATTTAGAAAGCTTTTCATAAACATTTAGAATTGATCGTAGTTGACTATGCAAAAATACTAAGTCACATTTATACTTAACAGTACATAGAGGAGCAGGATAAATGTAATCACATGTCTTTAGACTCATATCAGTGATATTATTATGCACATGTTATACGAATGACGTTTGCGAATCTGTTTGGTATGAAAGTGAAGTGAAATAAAGCGATTTTCTTGTGAGTGTGTATAGTAATTCTTTGTAGAGTGTACTCAAAGCAGCTATTGAGGTCTTTATTAATGGCGTCGAGCCTACGATCTCGAGCAACCATTCTACAGTTTGCTGCATTTACTAAACAATTAACTCAGTTAAGAAACAACCGAGACGTGTTCTTCTCTTTCTATTTCTATTCAAGTAATATACTGAACCCTGAAATTTCTGAAATTCAGCTCATTAGAATAATAATTGGTATAATTCCACACACGGTTATCTGATTCCAAATTAGGCAATTAAATTCCTGTGTGCAACCGGGCAACTGATAAACATAGTAATCACTATATTATACTTAAGAAGCTATTTTTATTACATCCGGACACAATACACAATACACAATAACGTGCTCATCGGACAAATATTTGTCCTCGTTGGAAATCGAACCCACGTCCTCCGGCGTAGCAATTAGTCTCCAACCACAAGATCAATATGCAAGACATTTAAGTTCATTCTGTGAAATAAATATTCATGGCTAGAGTTAAAATAACTTTAGAATCCATGTAATTTTCAATATCCTTTTTATGTATTTAAATTCGTACAAATATATGTAATATCAATTACATTCATTAGTATATTTGCTTTTGGTTATCTTTTCTTGAAAGTGTAAGAAAGCATTCTTTTAAAGGTATCAAACACGTTTTTGAATGTTCGTACTCTCGAGGCCGGTAATAGGACATCCAGGACTCCTCTCTGATTATGTCTTGCCGGTATCGATCTTATCTTGTATGGTTCCTGCGTCGTCATAAACGAAGAGTAAGTTTGAAAGTTGCCAGTTGTATTCTGTACACATGAAGATTTCATGGAAACTCTCTCTTGCGGTGTGATTAGTTGAATTTTGTGTGTTGGATGTTCGTCGAATTGTGTGGATATGGTGTTTAAGCGGGGATCGTCGTCAGTTGTGCTGGGTGCATCGGTGATAATGTTTCCTGGAGGGTATATGTCGTGGAAGTCCATGTTACGCGGTACGTACGCCTGGCTGTAAATCGCCAGTTCTTCGGATGTTTCAGCGTTCGATCTTGTCTGGAATGTTAAGGAAAATTTTATTGCTCCACTTAGATTTTCAAATCTTGAACACAATTCTAAAATTAAAGTATAACAACACAACACGATTCTACGGTATATACGAGTATATAACACATGAGTTCTCGAAGTACATGCAAAGGTTTGTCTCCAATTCCACCGTTTAAATCACTGCAAATTTTAATATCAAAATAACTTATAATTAATTCATAATTTTAATATCGAATTAACTTATAATTAATTCATAATTAAAAAAGACAAAGGCAATGACGTTTATTTGCACAAATATGGGTAAATACATATAAAGATGTTACACGATTATTAGTCCAAGCTATATTTTGCGTTTTACGGCGTACAAATTCAGGAAATGTAAGTCAAAAAGGGCTTACCATTATGACAAAAATCGTCGACAGATAAAATATTGATCCCATTGCGGTCTGTTAATATCGTGACAATTGATCCGATACTACGAAGTCGTTACGCTACTGTCCGGCACTCTCTGTGTAATCAAATTGTTCCTCACTACAATGAAATGTTTATTATGGTAACGTATAGCAGATGTAAACACCGTATTGTCTGTGTGTATTGTTTGACTGTATGATTATATTGATATTCATTGATTTAAAAAGTGTATTGAATTACAAGCTGTCTGTCCCAGCGAACTTCGTACAGCCTCACAATAAATAAATAGTTTAGTTACACCAATCTGAACCGATTTTAAGCTTATTTGACGAGAGGTACTTCATATTATGTCTGACAGCTAATTAATATTTGACTCTGCGATGGTAGCGCAGTCTGTCAGATCCAATGTGAAACATTCTAAAATCTACTTAAAAATTAATTAAAAAAACATTTTCCCGTGGACCAAATTGTGAATCTAAACCATTCTCGAGCCCCCTTGAACACACACAGAAAATTTCATCAAAATCGGTCCTGTCGTTTAGGAGCTGTTCAGTGACATACACACGCACACAAGAAATATATAAAGTAAGATTGTGTTACTATGATGCTGTAGTGCAGCGTCGTATTGCAAAAGATTTTTGGAGATACGAGTAAATAAAATGGGAGATTAAACCTACATGTTACATAGACACACATGTTGCGCGCAGTTAGTAAGAAAGAAAGAAAGAAAGCAAGTTTATTTAATCATGTAAATTTTAACGTAACATGTATTCTCCAATTAGTGCTATTCATTGCCTTTATACTTCTTCAGTTGAATCGCCTTTATTATTCTTCTTCCCGATTCTTGGTGAAACCAGTTTAAACCAGAATTAGATACGAAGGGTCTATCTATTAATGACCGATATTGGTTTGCAACCTTTATTTCACCCATATCACACTGCTCTCTGAATACTTTACAAATTATTTCAAGCTGGTAGAAGAGAATTAAGCATAATCGGTATTGAATCAAAGTGTAATCATTTTACACATACGTAGGTCGCTGCACAGCTTTCCATCCAGAGCAATTGGTAACTAATGCAAGTCTATAAAAAAAATCTGCTACACTTGAAATCATCACCATCATGGCTACACAGTACCTGCTATTCTGTCACGCAAAAAGTACGAAAACTTTTTGCGTAAGCAACGCCCAAAACGCTTATAACAATCTATTTTGTATTTTCACTATCCTTGGATAAATATCAATTTTCATTACCCGGATTCTTTTGCTATGGGAATTGAATCCGCACTCGCCACTTTAGCAACGAGACGCGTGAACGTCGCGGCTGAAATCGCATTTGGCGCGAATATATGTATGTCTACACTAATATTATAAAGAGGAAAACTTTGTTTGTATGTTTGTTTGTAATGAATAGGCTCAAAAACTACTG
>DWDX01003768.1:0-12639 GCA_018245675.1 Agara michaeli
TAGTAGGTATATGTATATGTGTTTGCTAAAACGTTACGCACGGTTATTTCGTAGGACGCTTAGCACTTGACGCGACTGGAAAAAAACGATTTATAGAGATTAACCGTCGATATGAATCGTGAATATAAATGAGTGGAAACAAAAACGAGATGTGTCTGAGGAGAAATAATAAGAGGCGTTCGACAGCGATCGTCTAGCTGGCATCGTCCTTGAGTGCAGAAATCCTTGATGAGTACAATCAACCGCCACCGGATAGCACTCCTCGTCCAGGGCTGCCAATTAACGTTTTGGCCGTTGCCTTTTCATTGCTACTCGATAAACTCGTTGAATAAACAAGGAAATTATTGCCGATCCCCTCTTGTAAATCTCGAGAAACGCGTTTCGTTTTGTTTTGCAGTCAATGTTTCGTGTTATTACACGAAGTGCGTATCATTATGGAAGCATGTGTTTTCGTGAGGCATATTTAGTTTACTTTTTATCATTATCATTAATTTTTTTATTACCTATAATACACATATAAAGTGTAATATTTTAAAATCTCCGTTATTAACATGTTTTTAGTATTGAATATATTAAAAATATATTAGGATATAATTTGTAGCCATGGAAAGGAAAAAAATTATGAGCAAACCGTTATTGTTTCATAATGTGAATGATCATTGATTGGTCTTGTAGAAGTCGTTGTTTCTATACGAATTAAAAAACAACGATCAACCCTGTCTCATAGATATTGCGTAGGTGCTAAGCGAGAGGATGAGTGCGAGGACAAAAACTTAAACTGAAAATAAATGGGCTCGAAACGCCTATTAACGGCATTCGCCAACGACACTCGCTCGCCGTATACGTAAACCGATTATATGCATCTTGATAAGGCAGAAAAATACTTAGCGCTGCTCATAATTTTACCTATTATAATGTTCTAAATCCAGAACTCGGTTGCTCTCTTTCAAGAAATTGCACGAATAACCATGTCAGAAATAGCGAATTTGACACGTAACGCAAACACAATTCGAATTCTGGAATGACGTCTTTCTAGAATTCGCTAGGGATGGACGTCTGTCATGAATGTGTACGTCAATTTTAAATTATCTAGTACCTATTTACCTCCATTTTAGATCTGTGGGTGGTTTTCTTGTGTATTGTTTCCGAAGTGCATTGCGTAATGACTGTAAAGGGACCAGTATATCATTCGAGATTTCCGGCAGTTTGATCTATTCGTATTATACAAACGTCTATGTAAATATGTCACGCTTAAATTTCAGTTGCGGCTTAAATTCAATTTAACTCGAGCGGCGGCCTGACAACTTATCGAATATAAATTCTCTCAATAATCGTTACCAATTACGTGAGTGTTCGGCCTCGTATTATCAATCTCAGCAGAAAAGCCGCAATGGGCGATTACGGTGCGGGATTAAGATCTTTTTGCGTTCGTGGGTAAGGAGGAAAATGTGTTGATAAAATGTTGTTGATTGATCATTTCGGCACAAGGCGACAGTGTCGTGAGGCGTGCCCGCGAGCGCGCCGCGCCGGCTCCGTGAGATATGTCGGACGTTATGAAACCATCGCTCACCGATCTACTGCAAATAACGGTTCTTACTAATGATTGTTTTCGTCTCGCGACTACTTACCTACTCTTTGTAATCGTAAATAATTGAATGACGGCTATTGCACATCCCAGTTAATTAAAATGACGAAGCGAATCTTATCGTAGATAAGTACATATTTTATGTAATTCCAAAGAGGAACGTACGCCGTTGATTGCTCGTATTTGATAGTTGACAACTACACAAGCTGTAGACGATTCGTTTGTTATATATTTACATACCTATGTCATATGAAATTGTGTGTGGTATAAATTTATCGTAATACGGGTATATAGAAGAGGAACGCGACTGACTGACTGACCCAGAGACAAACGTACAGCCGAAAACGCGACAAATGCGCGACACGCGATAATTTTACATATACAACTTTTTTATGTTCGTCTGCTAGACTGGGTTTACTCTCATTATGAGAAGATTAAAGCCCATAGTCTACCACGCAGTCCGCGGATTGCTAGACTTTACACACCACAGAACGTAACGGAGAGCGCTTAGCTATGCAGGTTTCCTCGCGATGTTTTCCTTCACCGTTATATTTTTTTATTATCATTATTAAACGTACCTACGTAACTATGACAATTCAGAGGTGCGAAAGAGATTTGAACCCCGACCACCGAAACCAGAGACCAAGTAAAATTACTAGGCGTTTACTGCACCTACAATTTACTTTACCTATTTAATTTGAAATCAGAAATCGAAATTTTTAAACACTCCAATGTATTCGTAATCACTAGTTATGTTGAGTACCTACTGTATCAGAAATATATGATTATTAATATTGAATCTAAAATGTAATAGTTCGTTGTGCTGATGTCAGAAACAAAGCTTGTGTGCATGTATAAATACATTTCGGAACGGCCTTTCTCTTGCCCTTCCGCGCTGCGATCAGATATCGCTGCCTCTGGCGCTCGATTGTCTGTCAAAGTCAAGTTCACGGCCTGTCCGCCAGCCGACAATTGGCAAATACTTATAATGCTATACAAAAGTATTTCCTATCTTGTCCATCGCTATTTATGTCGTACCGCAATTGTTACTCTTCTTTGAACCAAATTTCTGAACCTTTTATACATCAACTATGTATAAATATGATATCAAATCTGGTTGACTGCTCCCACAACGTTCTGGGTGCATCTGTTTCGCGTAAGTGTAATCGCTCAGATAACATTTTACACTGCGTCTTTTACATTATTTCTAATATTCTGAATGCAATCTAAGATCAACCTCAATACACGATCATTCTGAGGCGTTCCATTAAGTATTGTTCTCGACATTTGGCGCGGGGTCGATGACTCGCGCAATCAACTGTTTAGTTGTGTTTGTTTCGCTTTGTCACGAATGCTGTTCCAAGATCATGTAATTTGTTTAGATTTCACAAGAATCACAAATACTTTAATTTATACCAGCTTATTTGGTTAGAGATATATGAATCGAAATAAACTAGGTCCAATGGAATTTCTATTTTGTATTTTAGATGTGACTTTGTTTATCAGTTTCGAACATACATCTCTCTAGGATAAGTGTTGCATGTACTTGCCGAATATCATTACTTTTCTAATAGCGTTATCATGCTCGGCCCTGAAACGGAAAATTATCTACGAGTATATTATAAAATGAATATGGAATATAATTATCATCATAAATCATACCAAACGTATTGCTGTTGAGAGAAAAAAAAAATGTAAAAGAACGTAACGTACAGTTAATATGAAACATACAATCAATAGTTGGCATGAGCGTCGGATACTGCGACATTAGTGTGTTGTATGGAGCAACGGACTGTCAGATATAAATCTCCGTAGATCACGAGGTGGTTAATACGATATTCGTGTCGACGCCGTCTAAGGTAGGTAGGTACACACACGGGCACCGTTATTCTATTGTCGATTCAAGTGCACTACGATTTCATATTTGTCCGTGTGGCTTGTATGATTTAATTCCGCTCGCCAGACAATATCTCTCGGATATCGGTCAGATCTATTTCACGCATAGCTTAGTTTATTCGAGCGCTAGACGAGAATGACTAAAATAACTGGAATGTGGCTGTTCTCCTTGTGAAGATTATTATACAAATCAATAACGTGCAATATGAAATTATTATATTTCGTCTTGTTTATGATTTAGTGGATTATTATTTGATAGAATGCCCTTACTCGATTAAGTGCCGAAGTGAGTCACGAGTGGACGGCAAACTTTCTCGCCCTTTTAATTAACCAGAAAGCAGGCAAATGCCCTGTACTGAAGCAAAATTAGATTCTAATCTAATATGGAACAAATTATAATGAAATGATTTAATAACAATGATTTCATTTTTTTTTTAACTTACCCTTATAATATTTCTAATACAATTGAGTGATTGCAACAAATTTACATTTAGGGGTATACAATATATACATGCATGTCGGTTAACAGTGGGGTCGTTTCCGCGGCGCTTGATATGCGAGCTCTGATAAGTCCACTGGCCACGCGACACTTTCTCAACCCCTTGGAGTGCGAGGGTTACTTGCCCTTCCGCCTTACTGATTAGTCCTTGGAAAATAAGTACAAAAACGATGTTTACTACTAAAGGTGTACGATGCTCGCTTCGTCATAACACAAGAGCAAAAATATTCAATCACGTATCTCCCTCCATTTTAATGTTAAAGGCAATTTATATACAAGTTTTATGCTAGTTCAGAATTTATTGTAGAAAATTTGACATCATAAATGATAAAATATTGTCTTACCTCAACGCCATTGCCAGTGGAGTTGTTTATTCAAGAGTCAATGTACTTGATCTACTAAGACATCATGTTTTACGAGCACATTATGAGAATAAGTATAGGTACTTAGTTAGGATAAATAGATACAAGCTAGTGATGGACAATTTAAATAATAGAAACGTGCCGTGAGCTCTTAGTGGGTACGTTCTTTGTTACCATTATATTATCTTAACTATTGTGAAATACATGTTCGTTTCAGAAAATCTTGCAACAACGAAGAGAAATAAATAAACACACGTGTCGTTGTTTACAAAACCACATAAGAAGCTGGAGCCTCGAGAACTTCAGACATGGAATTAGAGTTTATATTTAGCTGCTACCCAATCACATTATACAGTCTTTGATGTTTTAAAATTTTCATCAATTGCCACTGTTGACGTATTTCTAATACCTACTAGTTCAGTTAATGAACTAAGAGAATCCCAAGGAAAATGCCATAAAATTGTATGTAGTAAAGTTGAAATCTGAATAGGCGTGAATTAGTTACGAATGTAAGGTGTGCAGAATTGCGGTCAATGAGGAACTTGCTTGCGACACTGCACCGTCGATGCTAGTTAAATTGAGTTGTTTGTACCTGCCTCTCGCTGAGCTAAATCGTACTTGTAAGATTTGAAGTGCCTAACATATTTAAAAGTTTATAAACTTTAACTTTCAATAGTAGGTAATCCGATTATACACGGATCATCTTTAAATAAATTATGCTAACGAATTTATACGTTTAAGAAATATTAAATAAAAAGTTATAAAAAAATTATTTACGTTTGAGAATGTAGCAATATAATAAATATTTTCAGCCATAATTTAATTATGAGTTTCAAAATGCCGGCAATGTTTATACAATGTATTATTATTTGTATAGGGAGTTGATCGGTGAATTGCGTCATTTTTATATCTCTGAATTTGATGTTGCTTGTGCAGTTCACATCGCCAGCGGCGGAAAGCGCTGCGTGCGGGAGCAGTACATCGTCCTCGACATCGTCTTCTTCATCCTCGTCCTCGTCGTCGTCGTCGTCGTCGTCAGACTCCGACAGCGCGGAAGCCGTCGGTGGCTCTGCTCATGGACCCGCTGAAGATTCCAGTGCTGCACTCGCTGCTGTTTGTCAATTACAGGTGCGTAATAAGTAAATGTGCATGTATGTCGTCTAAATCAAACCTAAAGCTCAAAGGAACCAAAATTTCGACTTTTTTTATGAATTTACGCAGGAGACGTTCGATTGTAAAATTAAAGTTATACGTAGTAGTAGTAGTAGTAGTAGTAGTAGTTCATATAGAAGTAAATTTACAGATATGTATTTGATGTCTATAGATAACACCGATGACATAATACACTAAAATACACTCCACAGGTCATCGACGATGCGGACCTTGCGGAACTATTTCCAGAACAAACATCGAGCGCGCCGGCGCAACAGCCCAATTTCTCGACCTTTGCTGTTCATAGCACATCTGCGGACAACGACGATAAGTCTATTGTCGACAATGGTATGTTTTAAGCGTATTTTTAAATTTCGAACTATTTATGTAATATTTATATATACATATACTGATCAATTTTTTTTTTCAGGAGACGGATCGAGTAGCGAAATGGAGCTTACACCGCAGCTAGTAACAGCCGCAATTCAAAGAGCTACTGCTGACTCTTCAGGATCGGAAAACGAATGCTCAAATTCAGAATCTGCGCATCATAATGCTACCCACTATGCGTCGAGTTTATTACAACAGTTTGTTGCACAAACACAATTATTAAGTAGTGGTGCTCCTTCAAATCCTATCGTCCCTGGTGCATCGGCAAATTTGTCTTGTGGTATCAATGGACATTCAGTAGATAGTGTGGGTACAATAAGTGATTCGGTTCTGGGTCAAATCAACAACTTGGCTGAAATAACACCAATTACTTCAAATTTCTTAAATAATTCACAACATCTGAGCCGTCAACAAACAGAAGAACTTTCGCAAATAAACAAGGTGCTGGAAGAGATTTCATCTGCTTCAGATACTGTCAGTATATCAATACCAAACACTACAAGCTTAGAAGACTGTGTTGATAATAATGATTTTATGAATCTAGACATTACTCCAGGAGGATCTGAATTGGGCAGTGCCAGTGATTTGTTAAAAAGTTCACCTTTAACTGTAACAAATACCGATATAAGTACCAACGGTCAAATAGACCATCAAAAATTAGACACGATCAGTACCAATTCTGTTGAATCTCAAGAAGATGTAAAAAATAATTTAGTGCTAGAATCCAGAAGAAAAAGGGGTAGGCCACGCAAAGTGAGAAAGATTGACGAAGGCGCTGAATCTCGTAAAGATAAATCTGTAGTTAACATAATTAATGCATTTCATAATAACAATGATCCTCCAAATGTTTCACCAGACTCGGGAATCATATCGAATCATAATTCACCTACCCATTCGCCGTTAAGAAGACATGATATAGATGAAACACATAACAGATTAAGTAGACGGTCAGTTCAAAAGGAGAATAATGCAATAGAAAGGAAAAGCATGCGTTCGAAGCCTAAAACAAGAAATAGAATTCATATCAGATCTGACTCGAGTGATTGTGATTTTCAGAAAAAAAGAGTAGAAAATGAAATCAAGCAAATCAAAACAGAAGCTCCGTCGCCTGTTCCGTTAAAACAAGATCAAAGTAAATTAGACAAAGCTAAGAAGAACGATCATAAATTAGACATCGCTGCTTTAGACAGGATGTTGTATGCAACGGACAGGGTATTATATCCTCCGCGTAAGAAAGCAGGTAGAAAACCACAAGCTAAAACGAAAAGTACTAAAACTGCACCAAAAACGTTAAAAGATAAAAATCAATACGACTCTGGTGATACAGACGATGAGTCTCTACCATCTAATAGGTCGGTTTTATCTGGCGTCTACGCGAAGAGAAAGGAAGTCAATAGCAAGTTAGCTAACTTGCCTAAAAGAAATAATAAAACATCAACAAGTGTATGGAGAGATAATCAAAGTGAAAATGAAGCAGCTGGCGATGACCCTCTCGATCCAACTTGGAAGCAGATTGATCTAAATCCGAAATATAAAGACATTCTTTCTGGATACAAAAGTGATCATGAGTTTAAGCCTTACAAGAGTTGTAGTCGATTGATCGAGTCGGGTTATAAAAGTGACTACGGTTGTAGATCTGGATATAAAAGCGATTGTTATAGATCAGGTTATAAAAGTCAGTCTGGTTATAAAAGCGATAAATCAGGTTATAAAACCGATTACAGTGTGAGGAGCATGCGAAAACGGACAAAAAAATTTAAGAAAACAAGATCAGTGAGAGATCGATCGTATTATAAAAACCAGAAACATTTTGTATCTGATCAAGAAATATTGTTATTATCTAATAAAACATTTAGTAGCTTAACATTAGGCCACAGTTCAAGTGATTCTGAGTGTGAAACGTATCTTCGCAAACCAAATGCTAGTCCTAAATATATCAGTGTGTGTACTAAGTATCCATTGCCATCTAAATATGATTATGGTTTCTCTAAGATGAACCGGAAACATATGTTGCGCCTGGATTCCTCAGACCCTTTCGCGCCTGGCCCCGTTTTTAGTGGATTGCAAAGACCCGTGACAACATACAATATATTTAAAATCAGTCACAATAACAATAATACATTGTTAAAATCACCTACGAAAGCTAGTTACATTGGAAGTCCTTTACCTGCTTTGAAACCTGTATTCACTCATAAGTTTGGGATATCTCCAATTTGTACAGTTGCTAATTTACCAGCAGCAAAAAAGGAAGAGTTTTTAAAGTATTTTCCACGACCACTGTCACCACAAAGTCGCAAAACGAAATCTGGAAATGTATTTCCCTTAGGTACAAATAAAGAAAATGTTTTAAAACCGCTTCCCAGTGTTTTTGAACAAGCAAAAAATAGTTATGTACCAAATAAATCTCTTACAAGAAATGTTTTTCTGAACTTCAAAAAACCGCAAATAAAGCCAACTTTTCATATAAGAAAACACAGAAGAACTGTTGTTTTGGCACCGCCTAAGATTAATTTGAATAATACAGAGAGACCATCTCGTATTACGGTAAAGAAAGAAGAAAATAAACATCACAGGCATAGAAGCAAAAGAAGACATCGTTCCAGATCAGTTTCAAGGTGTCGAGATTCGTATACACGAAACAGTGTAGATTCTGTAGACCAGAAGTTTTCTCAAGATATGGATAATCTCATAACAAATTTTATAAAGTTTTGTCAAATAGCACCTAAGTTTATGTCAAATGTCGCACACAGTCAACCAAAACATTTAGAAAAAGTGCCCTTAGAATCTGTTCCTTCGAAAGTTGTCAAAAGAATGTCCAAAAAACGCAAAACGTCAGATAATCAAGAAATAGTTATTCCAACGTCAAAGAGACGGCACAAGAAGCTACAGACAGAATCTCAGAATAAAGGTGGCAAGGAAACAAATGAACACAAACTTCCCCTGAAAAAAAGACATTATCATATAAACTCTTCAACAAGTAATTCATTAAGTTTAAGTTTGGTTACTTCAGAGTTTGATGAACACTCTAAAAATGAAATAAGCTCTGATAAATTTTTGTGCACTGAAACCGATTGTATGGGAGATGTACAAAAAAATGGGGAAGGTATGAAAGGGAAAACAAATCCAGACAAAATTAAGAAAAGTGCTGATATTGTTAAAAATGTGACGCCACCACATGTCCAAGAATCAAAAACTTTGAATTGTATTAAGATTAATGGAAGTGTAGTATCGGAAAACATTGCAGTAAAAGAGAATGTAATAAATTCTGACTTACTTAAAATCAATGCATCGGTATCGCTAAATACTATAGAAGATGATTTAGCCATACAAAAACCTGCCGCCGGACATTCTGAACTATCCAAGAAAATATACGAAACGTCTGAAAAATTAAAAGCCATGCATAAAATGGTACATGATATAGAAAAAAGTTTACCGAAATCAAAGGATAATGAAGGCAAACCAGAGGTATCCAAATTAGAATCACATAGAATTTCGTCACCCAGATCTGAAACAAAATCAACACCTTTAAGAAATTCAGCACCTATTGTAACTCCCAAGAAGCGCCATCGTTTAGAAGCTGACAAAGTAGCGTCTAGTTTAGATCAAGTCGTGCAATCGTTATCAAAAAAATTATCAGAGGATAAAACTGGTAGTTCTAGTAATAATAAAGATTCGAGTCCAAATCATTCTAAGGAAGATATTAAGGAGTCTGAGAAAGTAAACTCGGATTCATCAGCAAACGACAATAACTCACTTTCAGTAAATAATAATGCTGCTGATCCATTAAAAAGTATGTCAGCACGTTCATTATATAAAAGTTCGATTCCACCGGCGCAAAAATCAGAAATAATGACACGAAAGAAGAACAGATTAGAAGGTTTGACTAGTAATTTGGTCTCAAAAATTAATCCAAGTGCAGCCACTAAAGTTTTGGACACCCTGTTCAATAATAATATACGCAAGTCAATAGAATCTAGAATTCATGAAAAAGAAAAAAGCAATTTAGATAGCCCAAGCAAAATGAGCGAAGACAAACATAAGGCTAAAGAAACTACTCAAATGAATACGAGAGCAACAGTAATTAAATCGCCAGTTTCTAAAGGAAAAGTAATTGACATTAAAAGATCAAAGGTGCCCGAACCTGTAATTGAACACTGTGTAGTGGTAAATGTAGATAAACCAACAGGGATATTTGAACCGTCTATTGATTTAGAAGATCAGATACCGAAGTCATCAATATGTGTCAACCAAATATTGAATGAATCAAATAGAACGAAAGCAAAATCTAGAGGTGTAGAGAACAAAAATTCATTATTGACACGTATAGATAGAGAATCTGATATTCCATTAGCATTGATTTCTGAAACCCCTGAACCTATAATCAGGCCTAAAAGAGGAGAATCAATAGCTGCCGTTATTTCTGATAAGATCCAAGAAACAACAACTGGACATAATTTACGACAACAAAAACGAAATATAAATAATGACAGTGAAGAAGCATATGATAAGAAAAAAAAGAAAACTTGTAATAGTATTTTAAGGGAAAGTAAACTAGTTTTACCCGCTAAAGTACTACTTCCCAAGATTCATACGGAAAAACTGGCCATTGAACCATCAAAGAAAACTAGTATACTGTCGAAAAAAATCGATCCAAATGATTCTGTAGATAGTAAAAATACAGATGCGAATAAAAAGAAAACAAGAAGACGAAAAGCTATAAACAGAACTGGTTTTCCTAGCGTAAAAAGAAAAAAGAAAAAAATTGATCAAAACAATATTATAAATATTAATTTTTCCGATAGTCATTTGACATCTGAAGATAACGACTCTGCATTTGAGAGAGTGCCAAAAGATGGTGAGGCAATGAGCAGTTTCTTAGAACGTACGATAAATAATAAGAAGCCTGAGCTTAAAGTTGTATTAAACAAAGAAGATTGTCCTAAACAAGGCCGATTGACGGTAGTTGCACTTGAAAAATTACAAGGCAAGGAAGTTTCAGCTGACAACACAAACAAGTCATTATGTAGTGTTGATAAGACCACAAATGAGAAGGAAAGAAAAAATGCATCAATTTTAAGAGCTCCAGCATTACAACTCAAACCCAGCAAAATTGATAAAGATTTAAGAAATCATATAAATAAATGGGAAGTCCTAAGTGAGACGGACAGTATTCCTTCTTTAGCTAGTTCAATTAGTAACGACCCAGAGGATAGCATTCCATTAAGTCTACTGAACTTGAGGAACGGCAAACCTGTTAGTCAGTTAGATAACCTTGAAAGATTGAAACGAAAAACCAGGGCTATGTCACCATCACATGAAATTGAAGAAATATTTTCAAAACGAAAAATTGTCGATAAAGCATGCACAAAATTGGGTATGCGACCGAAGTCAAGTCTAGCCATACTTTATCCAAGCGACAGAAGACTCACAAGAAGTTCTGATAGCACTAATGACGATGCCAAAAGTAAGAACAAGAAAACAGATAGACTAAGACCGGATGCAATAGTAGCGGAGAAAGCGCCAAAATCGTTGTGTGTATCTGTAAGAAGAAAATCTAGGTCATCCCAGACGAGCAAGAGAGTCCGAGAAGTTAATTCTAGTTCACGTGACAGTTCACTAGATACTGTTGTGTGTAGAAAAATGAGGTCACAATCACGCGAACCTTCCACTGATACCATACTTGATCACGATGAAAACGACCCCTTGCCGTTGAATGAAAAGGAAATTGACTTTGAAAAGAGTATTGATGTTCTATCTAAAACTATCATCTGTAAAAAACGCGTGGCTTCCTCGCGCGACGATAGTCCCGTAAGCAGCATAGATAACAGAGACAAACCCGTGGTCTCAAAGAGAAATCCTAGGCTAAGAAAAAAATTTTTAGTGGCTGGATTATTTTCAGACTACTACAAGGAAGAGTAAGTATCAATTGTTACATAAAATAAATAGTGTTAAATTATTGTAATTAATTGATAAAACATTTTTTTAGCCCAAAGCCGGAGGGAAAGGGGAAGAATATTGTAACACAAACAGAGTTTCCCCCCGGGTTACTAGCACCGCCGCCTTACTGCGAGCGATGGGTCCGTCGACGGGTACAACATTTCTCTCTACCCTACGACATTTGGTGGCAGCAACATTACAATCAACCTGTCCCTTCTTGGAATTACAAAAAGATACGAACAAGTAAGTATATTTAAACGACATCACTAGAATTATATGACATTTTGAATTATGGAAAGTAAAAGAAACAACAATCAAAGTATTGTTTACATTTACGAGTTTATGTAACCCAATTCATAATCCAATTATCAAGTTAAAACTGAAGGGCAACTTACATCAAACAACTATTTAGTCGGAAAGTCTGCAATAAATTTATTAATTCGATTAACATGAGGGTGAAGTTGGCCTCTATCTTACATCTATCTATTACACAAAATGAGACAAGTTTCATTGATGTCTTTCTTTACAGATGTCTATTACGACGTCAAGCCGTCTGCTGATGAATGTGAGAGTGTTGCATGCAATTGCGCTTCCGCGTCGGGCTGCAACGAAGATTGTATCAACAGACTCGTTTTCTCCGAGTGCTCACCACAATTGTGTCCATGTGGGTGAGTCCATCTCAGTAATTTTTCATAACATATTTAAGGTCTTTTATTTACTCGAATTTACTTATATTTCTTCACGTAAAACGTAACATCACGCCTGTAATCCCCTAAGGGGTAGGCAGAGGAGTGTAGTACACCCCCACATTTCACCAG
>DWDX01003769.1:0-12636 GCA_018245675.1 Agara michaeli
TATATATATAGATTAACTGCCTTTAACTGAACAACAACTCTTATTTATGAATTGAATAACAAAAGGTAAGTCGATGTAGACATATTTTTAAGATAGGTAAATTGTTTTTCTTAAAACATGTATAAACTTAAACAGATCCACTTAAAATATTTCTTATACCTACGTAAATACATTTAGAGGCCAACTGCTTTCAAATAAATCTTTTGTAATGGAAACATTGTTGCGTTGTTTCGGAAGTCGTACTTGCAGCGCCTAAGTGAAATCTGATAATTGTAGTATATTTCATATTTTTCATGACTTAGGACATAATAGTAAGATTTAAAATATTTATTTTTGAAACAACTTCGTGTGAAAACATGACTGTTATTTTAACAATGTTTATTTTACTTGAACCCGGTTGTCGACTATCAGCGCCATCTTTGGGCAAAGCATCAAACTGTTTTATCTGTAGTGCGCATGTTAGTTCGGGCTTATGTTACAAGATGGCGCATCACGACTATGATAGTACCTAAAATGTTTGATAGATGGCGACACTATAATGATATTAATATGAATTTCCTTTAAATTCAAAGCACTCCCTTCTATCCTATTAATACACAAAATGCGAATTCTAAATATCTGTCGTTTTAATATGATTGTATAATATAGGATACAAGAACCTTTTTTCATCTTTATATAAATTTTTTTGAGTGCCAAAGAATGTAAAATGACAGAGTTGTTACATTTCCATAAGAAAGGAGACAGGAATTATTAAAAAAAAACTCTATCTACGAGTGAGATTTAATTAATTACTTTATTGATTTATTTGGATCAGTGTCAAGACACTCCAATTTATTGTTATCCACTAACATCCAAGAAGCGTAGAAACATTGCTGAGATAGACGATAAACAAACACACGGAAAAAACGAAATAATAATATATTTCGTTCGTTAGAAAATACGTGCGGAAAGTTTTTTACTGAGCATTTGATTTTTCAATAAACAACGCACATTTAACTGGATACATATCTTATTTCTTTATAGTTGCATGTTACTATGACCATTAACTACTTGCAGAACATCCCGTCGTGGAAGCTTTTTATGCAGGTTATCTAGCAGGCAAATTGACGACATCTTCCTTAAGCTAATGGATCGAGCGAAGCCATTAGCGTTTAAATTAGATATCTTGCTTATGGATCGATACAGGGGCTCGGATGTATTTGCGAGGCTAATATATCGTTAGTTCCTTCTCAATGGAATTATACAGGTTTCATTAAAAAGTTCTTTATTAGAAGACAAATAAATCGTATCGAATCTCTATGCAGGTACTTACCTAATTTAAATTACTTTCAGTTGGGGTAATTTCACCAGGCCCATTACCGTTGATTTAATCATGGCATTTTATTACTCGAGTCATTACTCAAGTTCTAAAGTTGTGAAGCAGTAGGCACGTCTAAGTACCTACCTAACAAGGATTGTTCGCTTGAAAATCAAATGCTATAACAATAAAAATAAAGCAGCTGTTATATTTTCTTCTACTATTTGTATCTCCGGACTCCGTTATTTTATTCGTTTTAATATGATTGTATTAAATTACTAATGTCAGTTCCATTTCAGTCATCTTAATCTGAATTTTGCGAAAGCATCGCATGTAAGATATCTAAAAGATCGTTTTACACGCAAGACAAAGCACGACCAACAACCGGAAAGGACATAGGGAGGAGAATCAAATTTGATTACGGTGAAACGCGGCGTAAAATAAAATAACGATGTTCATCTTCGCATTCTGTAATATCAAAACGTGTTGGCCGTGTAAAACTGACTGCTTTTTGTTCACTGGATCTCGTTTTAATTTTTTTTCTCGTTGAAGATGTATCAAGCGCATTATCCTGTAGGAGGCTTCGTTTTGGGCGCGGCAGATGGACGAGAGGGGAGCGCGTGCGCATATCTCTGGGGTGACGTCACCAGGGCCGTCGGTAAAAACTCCATGAACTCAAGCAGTCAAGGCCTTTAAAACTCCTGCATTTACATGTTGTAGCAATTATACTTTTATATACACGTATCGGCTTCACTCTTTAGTACTTTTCAATCCTGCCATCCTATATGTATACGAGTATGTCTGTATATTCTTCTTGGAAAAGAATCCGAATGCAAATAAATTTAGACTCATGTTATGTATAAAGTGTATTGGTACATATTTTCTGGGGTTAACATACATATTATGGCAGCAAACCTTATTACCTATACATGCTTGGTTTGATGAAAAAAGTCCTGTTATAGGCAAGTGCTTGGCAAATATATTTAAAGTTATTTTTTGATTGTCATGATTTATTTGTATTATTGTTATTCTGCCTAAAGGTTATATCCATTAGCCACTTGACAAAATTATACGATTAAAATATAAACAGAAATTCGGTTTTTTTCTTTCTAGATTCACTTCTCAATAAATCACTCAATATTATTCCAATGAATTTAACGGCATGTGTTTTATTTTATACATGTGACTCAGAGATTGAATGTCAGTTGCGGTCCATTCCTAGAAATATTTACAGATAACTTCGGCGTCTACGCTTAGTTTTTTGCTTCGCTTTAGATGTTCAAACTGATTATTTTCTAAGTTGTTAATGTGCCGTAGCACTCCGTCGTTGGGAGGATATTTTGTCTATGTTGTTTTGTTAGTCGTATACTATAACATACGAGCGTTTTGTAAAGCACTCAAATGTTGAGCACCAAAAACATGCTAACATAATTTTTAGAAAAGATATTGGCAAAATATACCTAAATCTACGAAGTGTTAAATACGAGAACTTTCTGAACCAACATTCACGTATTGCAAGTGCTTAAAGATTGATTTATCTTTCTATTAAGCCTATTTAGTTGTTGGATAATACAACAATTTACTATTGGTAAAGGTACGTAAGGCATTAAAAGACTATTAATATTTTTTATTTCAAGCGTTTTCTTCTTTACAGGTCACTGTTTGGGGAAACAACACAGTTGCAGAAGTCGTTTGCGAGCCTCTACAAGAAGCTGGAGCGGTGGTGGTCGGCCTCCCTTCGGGACCGCTCTCTGCGCCGCAGATGCTTCCACTCACTGAGCCTCTACCAGCACCAATGGCCTTAACTGCTCCACCAACCGCTTTACTGTTCCTCGGGGGGTCGAAAGCCCCTGTGGAACCCAGAGCTCCCGCCGTAGCGTTGGAAGGTGAAGTGCTCGTCGTGGAATATGAGCCTCCTCAATGGGACGGCAAGGACTTGGAAGTCTTTTTAGCATGGGAGAAAATTTACGGTGAGTTGTTATTAAACATTAGTATACCTATGAATTATGTGACTTCCAAAAGGAAATTCAACAAACATGATCTTCTTAAATAAGGTGTGGATACGGGATTGTACTGGATCGCAATGTCTGTTAACTTTTACTTATAAAATCATCAGAGCATTGAGAACTTTGATGCGGCTTTTTACTATTTTTAAATTGTCTTTTAGTATTTCTGTAATAACATAACTCTTATTTGTCTACTTATACACCTGGACTAACGTTTCTATAGCTATTCGTGAATCTGTAACGCGCGAGCCTACGTGCGTACCTACCAACTACCAGTTGTAGTAGTAAATATTACAAGCGCTACTTTGTATGCAGTATTCCGTTCATACGAACGATGTTTGTAGAAAGCTGTTTGGCAATAATGAAACGCATACACATACACACGCCATTGTCCGGTAATCTTTCGCAGAACTCCACGCAAACTAGTGATGCGATGATAAAAGATTAATTTAAATATATAATCAATAATGCCGTATCAATGATACTGTATGAATACAATCGAATCGTTTGTAAATGTTGCATTCGGACCTATTTACCGATCAAAAGTAGTTTTGACTAGCCGTCGCATTAATACTGTTCGTGTTCGATAGTTAAATATTAGGTAGAACGCAGAAGTAGGTATGGCTATACTCGAATGATTTGTTAAGAAACAATTAAAATGATCCGATCATATTGAAACATCACCTATATTTTAAAAGTATGGTATACATAAATGCTTATTTAAATAATAAATATATGGCAAACTTTCTACGAATATAATAATAATACATCAGTAGATATTTGTACTTTAAAGTAATGAGTATTAGACGATGGTTATTTTTAGAACAGAGGCTGGTTTTTGAATCGATTCGATATGGTATTAAAAATCATTCGAACACTCCTATAAAACGCTACCTTATATTAAAGTCCCATCACTATTACATACGACTGTACGCGAGGCTAATACTAGGAGATGTCATGACCGTGACTATCATACTGATATGGGGCCTGGGCGCCTGCTTCTTGCAGTATTCAACTGTATTCTCTAAGTACTTGTAGTGTTAGAGTAAAATAAAATCGATAATTTTCCTTTTATTGAAGTAACGATCGTAGTTTAGGAGTATTGTCCAAATTTGCGCTATCACTAACTGAACTAGATTTTTAAACAATATATTATCAGTTGATTTAAACCAATTTTAAAACATTTATGTAAAAATATAATATTTAATTGCCTAGTTACTTAATACGTTTAGTCAATTGTTGTTTGAATATCTCACTAATATTTCAAGAATAGAAAATTGAGTATTCCGTTATATCAATAGCATATAGCCACCCACATGGGGTTTTGGGGGATTGGAATTTCGGGTATAGACTCCTTTTAACAAATTTTGTTCTGTTTTTATGAATTTAAATCGTTTACAAAACCGTCATATGTTTGTAATGAAACCCTCAATTTATAACGTAGACGATGAAATGGGCATGCAGGTGAATCCATGTAATGTGGTCTCTGTAATGTAATCAACAGATATCAATTTAAAATTGTAATCAGGAGAGAGGTTCTGATTTATTCATAAACATGTCTCTGCACTACCAAAAGAACAACAAGTTAGCCAAATTTAGATAGAAAATCCTACTGAATAGTTTTGTAACAGTGTCCATATAATTTTTTATCCGTCCAATATATTTATGAGTGAATAACATATTATTGTTTTTGTTACAGCTGCAACGCTATATTCTGCAATAGAATTATATGGGAAACCTCTGTTAAGAGCTGCTGTAATTACCAAAGAAGAATATCACCTGTTATTTTACTATTTAGAATCCGTATCAGAGGCAAGTGAAGCGCTCACAGAACGAATGAGGAAGTACATAGACTCGGGCTTGTTGTCTAATAATAGTCACAAAGATAATGTTGATTCTAAATCTCTAGACCATGAAGAAAATTTCATACTAGAAGACCATATCGATCAAACAAAAAGTATCTTGACTGAATTGATTCAAGAAGGAGTATTGTCACAACATGACGTTGATTCTTCATCAGAAATAACGACGTCAGAATCGAATGGTCAAACATCTGTTAACCGCAAAATAGATGACGATAACAGATCTAGTGTTTCCTCGATAGGTGGTTGTCTTCGTAAATTAATTGTCGATATCCCAGTAGATAGCAGTGAATCAATAGTTGACAGTTCAATCGTAGAAAATAACGGAAATGTAACTACTGTGACAATACGAAAAGGTGGACAATGTTGTGCAGACCATAGAATATCAGCTGATGCGACAGATAATGTTTGGTCCAACGTAAGGTGGGACTTTTTGAATCCAGCTGATTTCGGATACGATCAGATTCCAAATGTAAAGAGAAGTCGATCCGATTCAGCTATTACTCCGGTAGCTAGGCGTCGTAATGACGACCAAGAAATATACGAAACGTTAAGGGACGACGAAAGAGATTCATGTGGTAGCATGACACCGTATGAATCCATTGAGGACTTATATGATTGTATAAAGAATGGTGGTTATAATGCTGCAGCTGAAGAGACTTCACCATCAACGGAATGTCAGTCTGAAGCACAATATCCTGATTACTACGAAAAATCAATCACCACAAGGCAGAGTTCTGCTAGTAGCGAAAAAAGTGGAACCTCATCCGCGTTTCCATTTTCAAAATGCGGATCGAGCGATTCGACCGGCGCATATACATCTTGCGAGTCAACAAGTGGAATTAGTACCTTCGCTACGAAAAGTATCCCAGAGTCTTTAAAGCTAAGAGAGCTTCCTCCCCCACCCGCTGAGGGAGAGCTAAGTGAGAGCTCTATTTTATTGAAGCAATTGTTTATGGGAGAATTATTGGACGTTTACAGAGAATACTTGTCAGCTTATCCTTACGCTCGGGCACTTTTGCGGAGGAAGGCACGCCGTGACGAGCACTTCACAGCGTTGGCAGACATCCGACGAGGTGCAGCGAAATACACAATTTCGAATTACCTCGAATTGCCGGTAAGTCGCTTTTCAATTTTTTTTAATCGTACACTACTATAACACTAACATTGTAACTGAAGATTACGTCGGTCGCACAACGGTCGGTCGTATTATTTATGTTTCCACATTGTACTACACTTTTATAAATATGTTCTGTTCCGTTATATGTAGACGGTGATGATTTTATATCAAAGATCTTACGAAATCCGTTTGAGTGTTTGATAAAAATGTTCAGTGCGTGTCAGTTCACCACTATCGTAGCTCGATTGTAGATGCTAGTGCGTTTAATCGCGCCCGCTCGACTGCAAACCGCGCGACAATCGCACGCGCCGCCATTCAATGCTAATGGGCCGGAAGAGTGCGTGTAACTCTCTCTTGCAATAATTACACCATTGTTTCGTGAATACTTCAGATTTAACATGACCTCGAAAATCAAACCCCATAATATGAGCAATATGGCAATAAAATACACAAACATGAGGAAGTTCATTACGACAACTTTAGTGTACTTGTTATACATATGTAAACTGAAACGGACTAAACTTATACATGCCCTTTGGTGGGGTAACAAGTGAAATTTTTACAATAATATAAATTAACCATAAACTCAAAAAATCTTTAATACATATTCAAACCTAGACACAAAGAAAGCATTAAATATCTAGAATCTACTATTGCTTTGACTGTATACGGAATCATTTGAGGTTGTATAATATAAAAGCAAAGGAAAGCACACAACGACAAGAGTTGCTAGGCTTTTATATTTTAAAGCCTTTTGCTGCCACAATCTCGTGTAAAACGTATTCGTGATTCCGATTCTATCGACGACTCTCAGGAATTCAGCGATATGTTGTTAAATGTTAAATGTTTAGGGTTGCACATGAACAAAAATGTCACATTCAAATAAAATACATATCTCCTAATATTTCTAAAGGAGTCGTTAGTCACTTCACAGGGTATTTTACTACGTCTACCTTATTAATAAACAATTGCCTTTACGTTTGTTTAGTTTGTCGACGACACGTAATGGGCGTTTTGCATAATGTAAAATGAATAAAGTAACAATTTTATGGTACATAGATAGAGAACGATTATATTATACTGTCACGGTTAAGATTCAACCCTAACGTGGTATCAATATATGATGCGATTTGATAGTGCACCGCTAAATGTCTCGTCTGCGCGAGTGCAGGCATTGACAAGGCCTATACGTTTATACTTATTCTGGTTCAATACATTGATGATCAAAACGTTTAGCACAATGAATACAAATTTTACGAGAACAACTATTCTAATGGATGTTGTCGAATCATTTAATACGCGTTCAGCAGGTTCGGTTCATACAGCGATTACACTACCGTCACTATTGTTCATAACAGAAACTGTACTACTTGTGTTGCTATGTAAATGAAATTAATAAAAAAATACTGATCGAGGTAAATTGTCCTAACATACGGGGCGTTCCAAATTAGCCCTTAAAGTAGACCCTAAAATGGATATAATATTGGAAATGTATTTACAATATCCGAACTGAAGCCACTAGTGTTTATACTATTGTATTTTTAATGAAATAAAAGAAAGCCATTTACTGTAGACGCACACAACTTCCGGGTGGTCAGTATTATGTAAGCGAATAATTATAAAAGCTCCAGTGTTAATACCAGCAACTTACAGACTCATTGATGACGCATCTGACCTTTCAAATTTACATTTCGTATTTTGTTACATCCCGTGGAAGTATACCTCATTAGCAAACGAGCGGACTCGAAGACAAACGAGCTATGGGCTATTAAGTTTTCTATGGAAAACAAAATTTCCATGACGTAATCATATGTGACCAACCTCGGTATATGAAGACAAGTAGCGGTGGGGTGCCCGCCTACATTCGCCTTAGAACAGTCGCCCACGCGTTTATTGTCATCAGCTGTCATGGATTATGCCATAAATTATGGCTTTAAACATAGCCATATGACTAAATATAAATCACACATTAGACATATTGAGATTTATTGTAATTTAAAACAATGAAATTAATCTTTACTTTCTCCCTACCCCGTTAGGTACCTGGCGTGATGGTATAATAGTGATAATCTTTACTTCTCGATTTTAGAATGAAATTGAGTCCTATAAAAACATGTAGACAATAAGATTAGTTACATTGCTACCAATGATGACTACTTTGGAAAATCTCGTGTCTGTGTAATCATATCCAGCACATACACAACAAGAAACAAACACAAGAATGAAAACAGTGCCTTTTATTGGCCGAATATAGTGACGCTACCGTTTAATACTTAACAGAATTCTATCATGTCCTATAAGCATCATTATTCATAGATTCTACATAAAAGCAAAAGATTACGCAATTTACTCCGTCCACATTTGCACGAAGACCAAGCAGTTAATGCGTTTCAAATAGCCGTAAACAAACTACTTGACGCAGAAATAGGTAATAGGATGATAACTGTAAAGTCAAGCGTAATAACTGATTATCGAGAAAGAAGTATGCCAAGTTTCTTTAATAGGTTCTGTATATTACATAAATAACATTACACAGAACGTCACTGTACATACAGAACAGAGTAATCTTTTCTGTGGTTATCCTTTTTCGATGTTCTAAATTTGAAGTAAAACTGGTACATTTTCCCGGATATTCAGATCACTGGAAATGGATAAAAATTGTCAATTACAATTGCAATGAGTCTGTCTCTATCTTGTGTTTCTAACATCTGTAACTGTAGATTGTAGTAAAATATTTCAAAATCAAGATGGCGAATGAGACACGGTGTTTAGTGCGAATGTGCCAGAGACTCCATCGTGATTGGAATTCTTAAATGATCTGCGTGTGAGTTTAAATTGCTCGCAAACATTCTTTCTACTTTGTACCTACTCGTACCATATACAGATTTTAAAATCGCGAAGATCAATTTAGAACTAGCAAATTGATTTTATCGTATACTAGTTTTCATGGCAACTGTCGTTTCTTATAAAAAGTTGATAATTTTGGTTTGTATTCACAAGTATGTACTTTACAGAGATTACAAATATTTTATTGAATTCCAATAAAGCACAGTTTTCTACAAAAGAATAAAAATGTTATGTATGAAATAAAAATTCCAATTGCCAGCCAATTATATTCCAGTTCTTATATACCTGTTTATGTACTTAATTTTTTTTGGCTTTTGACAAATAATACATTATTTATAATATCTTGATACATCTTATTTTCGGTTCACTATATCCACATGATTTGCAAGCTCAATAATTAAAATTGACATAAATTAGCTTTTTGTTTTAGAATAAATACGACACGATCTTGGATTCCACAAGACCGAGTTGTATGAACCAACCGGTTGGCACTTCGCCATCCTCGACCGTTAATTAATTGACGTTATTTATTCGATTTGTTCAGGGAAAGATACAAATAAATATAATGAAAAATATTTCTAAAATGTGTGTACATTTTTTCTTTTTAAATTTTATAAATATTCTACACTTAAGGCAAAGGGGATACTAAATTCAAACTTTCTGCTTCCTTTACTGATGTAACACAAGCCGTTCTCAACCCTTTAACTGACAATCCAGAGCAATTAGTCTTGTTCTGAACGCACAAACTTAATGCTTAATCCCGACAGCTCATTAGTGAATTCGGCAAAACAATTTTGGTGTATAAGAGCGTAATAATGATAAAGGGCAAAATTTTGTGTTGTAATTGTCCATTGGCGACAGCGATCACTTTCATGCAAGTGAAATGATTGTCGTTTTAAAAAACAACATAAGTTATAACAATTTCGTTCGTTTCCTTTTTCCTTCTTAAAACTTTCTTTTTCTCACACTATACCTTCACATTATTCTGACTTGTAACAACAGTGTGTTAGCAAATGAAAAAGTTTATCCTAACGAGTTATTAGCTTTAAAACACTTTCAAACGAATCGCCACTTCCGAAACGGAAATGCCACACGTTGCAATGCATTTCGTAGTTTTGTAACTTTAAACATGTCTGTTTGATGTTTATTTATATGTATTGCGTTGTGTTTGCAACAGGCGTAAGAAATTAAATATTTCATTAAATATAGGTAATAATTTAAGATAATAATATTATATTCTCTATAGTTTTAATCAGAGGAGCTGATAAAAGTATGAGTAATTTTTAAATTAATTAGTTCAGAAGCTTATTATTTACCTTGACACACAATTTGTTTGACCTTTCATATGAAAATCTTTATCGATATCTGTCTCTATATTTTTATTTATTAGTTTAAACAGCGTTGTACTGCAAATAGATTATTTATTATATTGAACTTCAAAATATCTTGCAAATTATTACGTACAGCTTACTAGGATACATGGTAATAAATGGGCGTTTTGACAAATTTTCGTATAGCAAACTGAAACTACGGGACAAGAAATAGAAACCACTTCTGCATCTGTAATACTTAACGTGCCGCTTGTTAAATATGATGTGACAGGTACTAGTGAGAATACACAATAATTTATAGTTATCGTTTATACAAGTTTGTGCTACTGAGCAAATCCAGGCCAAGCTCGTATAGTAATGTAACAAGTACATATGTAAATTGAACGGCACAGATGTTACATATGAAATTACGGTTATGTAGGGACGAAGCTAAGTAAATGTTAATACTATTGAGTGAGACGCGAGGAATATAAATACTGTATGTTTATGGTCATGCCTTGCTTACGTGATGTGAGCATGTATTGTTTATAATCCTGTCAGATTGTTATGTTTCCGTGTAAACTTGATTAGTATTTTTCTATATACTTACGTTGTTATAACAATTCGTGGTTGCATGAAGTTTCTCAAGCGTTTCATAGCAATAGATAAAATGTTTTTCTTTTACTATTCTCACATCATACGGATTATTATAAATTCATTTTATTTCTTAATTCTGGGGAATTTGACAAAATTTTCTATTATTGCTGTCAAGAAATTAATAAATCCAAAATAAAACGAATAGAAAACCTAACTGGGTTTTGAATTGTGAATATAGCGGCAGTTATTTTTACCTATTGTAGATTTAACGAAATGGCCGGAAAGGCAAAAGAAAATGTCAAGGAGTACTGAAACTTTGTAATTATTTACCAATTTATAAATATTATCGTGTGAATGGTATATATGGTAGGTTAACGTTTGTCCGTGATCTTGCCTGCTGGAAAGCGTTCCATCCTAAGATGGATCACGGATCCCTAGAAAAAGAACGATATATAATTACATATGGAAACTGTATTCTCTTGTGATATGCATAAGCATTTACAATTTGTCGTATTGAATCGAGAAGGCTGCGTTTCTATATATGAAAATGTGACGTGACATGCCATATATGTTAATTTAGGCAAATAGTAGACTATTGAACAAAATTTTAACCTCAAAATGTCTCTCAAGTTTTTTGTCGACGACGTTTTTAAGGCATCACAAGTACCATCAAACAGCTCCGTTCTCATTTTTCTTTATTTACCAAATGTTTAGCGTTACTAGTCAATTACCGACAGTGAGTTACGTGAATTATGTAACCTGGCACTTGACTAGTTACGTGAACCGTGTCAAATGTAATATAATTTGTAAAATATTGTTAGATAACGGATAGCGTAGAGTCATTATTATGGTTTATGGAAATTGTATAAATATTCACATTTACAACGTGCCATCCCATTCATCGCATAGTTTACTTAAGACGTTAAAAATGGTGTTCATTCTTGTTACTGTTGCTCGTAAAAACATGAAAGGTATAAAACGTGCATAAATTGCAATATCGCAAATAAATATTTATAAAAGCTATTTATATTGTTATTAGAAACTGTTTTTTTTTAGTTGTTTATTGCAAATAACTCAGGAACTATTACGATACATGAAAATTTGGAAAAATATTCCTAATGAACAAACTTTTCCAACACCATCTTTATTAGCAATAATTTTAATTGCTTGGTAAAAGTACGGCTTAGCGATACATTATAATTACTAATTACTAATTTGAATTATATTGAACGTACAGGAAAAATATCTTATTAAATAAAATATATTCCCTATTTTTTTATAAATTCAAATTAACTAAGTAATAAAGTATATTTAGTATATTAGTTAGAGAAAAGCTCGACACACATGAGTGCATATAATGTACTGACTTCCTAGATAGCGTTAGTATTTTTTTATTGAGAACGTTGTTCAAATTCATTAATAACGGTTTGGGCTTTAATATTATTGGCCAGGAGACTTTAAAATTAGGTACAATTTTGTCGACGACAAGCTATCATATTCCTTTTATTTCATACTAGCTTTTAACCCCGGCTTCGCCCGCGTGTTCAAAATAGTAATGATAATAATATGAAAATAAAAAAGTGTAACAAAATAATTT
>DWDX01003770.1:0-12636 GCA_018245675.1 Agara michaeli
ACATAGGCTATATTTTATTTTGGATTTTTACGAATTTCTACCTCCAAAGGGAATTGCGGCGACGGGGGCGGGACGAATTCGCGGGCAAAAACTAATATATTATATGTATTATAAGGCTTAAATATTTGCTTGGAAATATAATATGAAGTTTGAAATGAAAAGTAAATTGGTCGTGGGTTCCATTCCTATGTAAAACGAACACTTCTGTGAATTGTCTGATGTTTATTATGTGGAATGTACTATGTTGTTTGGAATCCAGCAGCCGTGTGTGGAATTGTTCCAGTTAGTATACATATGTACATATGTACATAGCACATATGTATACATCCTACATATGTACATAGTATAAAACAAAGTCGCTTTCCGCCGTCTGTCCGTATGTCCCTATGTACGCTTAGATCTTTAAAACTACGCAACGGATTTCGATGCGGTTTCTTTTAATGGATAGAGCGATTCGAGAGGAAGGTTTATTTGTATAATAACATCCATTATGTAGCAGAGAAATACTGTTATTTTTGAAGTTTCTAATGTGATGTCGTAAATAAATACATTCTTTGCGGCGGGGGCGGGACGAAGTCGCGGGCAAAGGCTAGTTATTTCTATAAACCTAGTTACACTGTACGCGTGACCCAAAATTAATCTGGAACAGTCAACATAGGTTTACAGTGCTTGTTACACGAAAAGCCGCCAAATTGCCTAATCGTAGGCGCGGGATTAGAACTCGGCTCGGATTCATTCGCCTATTAATTGGATATCAAAAAAGACACCGCGATTTCTATCGAAACCCATGCAATGCAATCCTTGTACATATGTACGTGGATGCTTGGAATGTAATAATATTATGCCAAGTGAATATACCGTGAATAACTGTAGAGTTATTTTTTTTTCAGCCATTTTATTTTCCCACTGGTGATGACAAGATAAAATCGAGAATAATTGAGACACACTAGGGCTAATATTAAGTAGAATTGCATTATTAGTAATAATAATATCTTGGGACAATTCCACGGCTATCCGATTCCAAATTAGGCAATTTAATGCCTGTGTTATGGTAACCGGACAGCTGATAAACATACATATACGTACGACATAATACTTATATAGATATTTTTATTGCGACCAGACACAGAACAGGCAAATGTGCTCATCACACAAATGTTTGTCCCGGGTGGGAATTGAACCCTCGACCTCCGGTTTTGCAGTCGGGGCCTCTAACCACTCTACCACGAGGCCAGTCATTCTTATTTTTCATTTTATAATAGACAAATTTGATGACATTTACAATCTTGTTACAGAAGATTCCATCAACAACGAGGAAGGCTCGGCCGGTGGATCTCCGAGAAACCGTAGTCCTCCGCGCGCCCCGACTCCCCCGTCACCCTCTCGGTCCTCGCCCCGTTCCCCTCGGCTCCATCCAGCGTTGTACCCGCAACAGCAAGACCCTCAAGACTCAGATCCAGACGTAGACGAAAGCGACGACTTCGACAAAGACGAGAAGAGGGATCCTAACGCCAATCTTGGCAAAAGAAAGAAAAAGACCAGAACGGTCTTCTCCCGATCGCAAGTTTTCCAGCTCGAGTCGACATTCGACATGAAGAGATATCTGAGCAGCTCGGAGCGCGCCGGCCTGGCTGCCAGCCTGCACTTGACGGAGACGCAGGTCAAGATCTGGTTCCAAAACCGCCGCAACAAATGGAAGAGGCAGCTCGCCGCCGAATTGGAAGCGGCCAACATGGCCCACGCTGCCCAACGCTTGGTCCGTGTACCGATTCTGTACCACGAGTCACGACCCACGACGATGCCGCACACACCGTTGCCAATTCACCCGCAGTTTTCGAACGAAGCAGGAGTATACTTCCCCTCTCAAGCGCCGCAGCAGCTGCAACCGCTACCCGCCTCCCCGGTGACGTCCCGAGCGCCGCTGTCCAGTTTAGTGTAGTGTCCGCTTGAAGCCGCTTTCAGGTCGGACGCGGCTTGCGGCCGGTTTTAAAATCGGAACGTGTATGTAACTTTTTAAAAGTGGCGCGAACTAGTCATGTGGAAGTGTCAAAATGCCAAATCCAATTAATTCTAGTGTATTTCGAATAAGATTTAGAACTTTTAAACATTATCCGATACGACAAGGTAAACCGGACGCCGATATTGTATGGGGGGCACTTAAGACGTATGCAGTTGGTTTCCTATATTTTTTCCAGAGATAATATCCAAGTTTACATCTGATACCAATTTACTGGACTGTTAGTTAGTTGCTGTGGTGTTCGTAAATGAACCGTTCCCGCCACGTGCCGGATGTACGGACTATAAAATAATATTACGAAGCGTAGCTTCGATGCGCTTGCAGATCGGAAACAAACGCGGTCAGCACTTGGGTAATTATCATTACATTTCGTTCTTCGAGCTCAGGTGACACTCGTCAAACTTTGCCTTGAAAGCGGCTTAAAAATACTATGCCGTATCGCTACCAATCCGCACTGGAGCGGGTCCAGGCTTCTCGCGAGTGCAGAGAGACATGCCCGGCAGCGGACGTGGAAGTTGGCCTCGGATACCGGTGCGCTATCGGATAATGCCAGAACGCTGCTAGTAATAAACTTAAACATTATGTTTTCATTAAATTAATAGAAAAGCCGAGGTTGAAGTTAATGTAACGTACAAAAATCATTGTCATCCTTTGTATATTGTTGTATATAGACATATGTTTTAATATTACATATAATATCTTCTTGTATTTATTCTGTGCTAAGTATATGTAATAGATAATGTTGTAAATAGTTCGGTAGCGATTCATGGAACTGACGTGTAAGATGATACCTCTTGTGGGATTTATTGTAAGAACATGGCAACAATTTCTCATGTGAAATAATTACATATCTCCTATTGTATAAGATTTGCGATGAAAAATGTTGTTACCATTATTTTAAACAGCGCATACGCACTGTAACTGTCATATATTGTTTCAGTCGCGCGATACTAAGTTACTGTCAAGCATTTCTAACTTATTCGTCCAAATCAATTTCTTATATGTATATTTACATTAAATCAGAGACAGCTATAAATATACGAAGCAATTATCAAATTCTCATACTATAAACTCCGGATAGTCTGCATTACTTTCACGTTCAATCAATTTACACACAAACTGTTGTGTGTAGTCCAACAGTTCACATTTGAACGTGTGAAATTAAAAATGGAACTGCGACCTAATTTTAACCTTACGCCGTTAAAAATAGAGTTTGGAATTAGTTAAACTGCCCTACGTTCAACAGAGTATATAACTACGAACTTAACTATTAATGGCCTGGACCTGGGTTTCTTTTAAAAAGAAATACGAATGTTACTACGGTAAAAGTGACATGTTACAGACATCATATTAGCGATTATATGAGGAACTATCTGTAGGATTTGGATTAAGCGTTATTTTGAAACTGTAAGATGTGTTGCTTTTGATTTTTTTTTCGTTTCCATATATTGACAGTGCTGGCTAGAATTATTGTCTCAATTATTTTATACCTGACTTAATTTTTTTTTGTTACAGCAGCACGGAATAATAGTTTTACTGATTATAAATCGATTCTATAGGTAAATTTTAATTAAATTGAATTAAATTTTAATTTATTTTAATTAATTTAAAAAAAAATCTTTTTTTCGTAAACTACCCTTTAAAGATGTACCGTTTCACATACTGTTGAAGGATTTTTATTTAAAAAAAATGATTCCCTTTGAAAATACAATTTGATTTTCATTCCTCTAGAGAGTGTTTTAGGTTAGAAAGAGTTTATTTTTAATAAGATCGTTTATTTTCGAAGACATTTAGTAGATAACTGTATAGCTAGGAAACATTAAATGGTCAATATTCCACGCACCGACTTAGTTTAATTTAAACGTTACGTAACATGTATTAGGATCATTCATTAAACATATCACTTAAGTGTTATCTATAATAAATGTGTTACTTTTTAATTATAATGTTGCGAAAGTGTTGCCATGTCGCATTGATGTCATTCTGTAATGTTGCTAGCCTAAATAATGAAAATGCTTAATTCTAAATATTAATGTTATTTATTGATAGTAGTTGAAGGATCTTCGTAAAATGCATCGTATTATTATGTCTACGCTAAGATCGGGAGGTGAATAAAAGAATTACGCCATTAAACCTGGCCTTTTACTTTATTTTCCTGTTTACTTTTAAGTTATTACACAGGCACACCAAAGCAAATAAATGATGGAATAATGTAATTTTCTTGCACCTTATTCATAATTCTTCTCCAATCATAAGTACTCAACGTCTAGACTAAAATAAAATATTTACATAGTAACATAATATTGCATCTAAACGTTACCACTTGCCTACAATAACCTCTAACTTATCTGTCAGATTACAGATATGAGGCCTAGGTATATTAATTTATCACATTAATTAGCTAATCGTGCGTTCGTATCGGCAACGATATGAAATAAATCAGGGAAATGTAAACGAACGCAGGGTAACACTAAACGTTGGCACGCGCGCGATAATCTGTTTCCGGCGCGTCCGGCCAACGCCGCAGACTTCCGGCCCGGAAGCGAGGGTGGGGGCTTGTTATTATTTAAAACAATCAACAGGTTATTCACATTAGCCGCGGTCATTTTTGGATGAACTTGAACTTCCTGATTAAGGATGACGCAGCTCAGGAAATTATATAAGAAATATAGTCTATGGATTATTTCAGCGTTCTCTTCAAAACTTTTTCTTTGTCATCCATGGTCCATCTTAAAACGCATCTGCGCCTGTCAATAACGGAACCGTGGTCCAACATTGACCTAATACATTTTTAATTTTTTTAAAAAAACTTGTTCAGTGTAGTCTGGTATATGTATAACACGCTTGTCTAGAATGTACCAATTCGATCTTGTGTTGAATACTAAAGAAAGAAATACGCTATAACATTTTGCACACGGGTTTCCTTCCACAATAAATAGGTACGGGGATATTCTGAGAAATATTAATTTTCTTTATTCCAAAACATTATTTATATAGTGAATATTTATTACCGGCCGATATTATTTATCTGTATATCCGATTCCCCATACAGAATTATGGTTACAGAGTGGTTTCGAAATTAGAAATAACCACGGCTTTCGTTACAATGATCTCGACTCATCAGCGTCTGGTGGCTGTGATCTTCGATTAAAAATAGTCTCAAATTAGATCTGAATAAAATCTGGATCACAGGCAGTTCCAATACTATGCGTGGTTTTCTCTAAGCAAATTTAAAGGATAACTCGATAAAACCAATTTAAATTTCGATTGATCTATTCACATAATACATACATACTGAGGAAGAGATACAAAATTCAAAAGGGACACATTATAAAATGGGAAATTAAAAAAGTTAAAATACGAGTAATAATGGCAACACTACGTAGCCTAGAGTCATCGATAGAAACGTTATGAAAACCTTGATCTACGTATGAAAATGTCCGCCACAAATAGACCTTAATTATTCGCTAAGTACCTATAAATTCATTAATGGAAAATAGATGTCGAATATGAAGTAAAATATTGATTATATTATTACGCGTAAACGACATTATCGTCAATAAAACTACAATTCTGTAAAGATATCTATTTAATTAAGCGATTCGCGATATTAATTCGATTATTACTGGTCATAAAGTTACGTGGAACAGACCTTTTGCCGCGCAAACGACACGGTGTCACGAACACACGCCATCGTCATAAAGCAATTTGGATTTTATCGCTCCGTAATAGAGATTACATTGGTTTATCACTACAATCCTCTAATTACTGTCGACTGTACGAATTGCACGCTATCTGATCGTATCGGACAACTTCAACCTTATTATCGATGTGACAAGGTTCATTTTATTAAAAGTGGCTTTGGATGTTAATTACGTAATCCGCGATGGTTGTTATGCGCGTAAAGCGAATGTAGCGCTTAACTGCGTTGAACGAGGATTCAAATTGATTTGACAGGGAACGAGTCGCTGCTAGATTGCTCGGGCAGCCGCTGGAGTTCGTTTTCCGAATTCTATTTATGAATTAGTTTTTCACACGTCACTAGCTGTCACATTCGTTCATCAATGGCGCGTAAATGAAATTCAATTTTGTTATTTGGAACAATATTACGATACAAACTATTTTCAGTCAAAATAAATCTCTATGTAATAATAGAATTGATGTGTCTGTTTAAACTGTTTAAATAACAGCATTTTACAAAAGAAACCAATTCTTCTCTTCAAAGTTTATCTCTGTTTTCCAGTATGTTTGTTCGGGTAATCTGGAAAATGGTTGGACCGATTTAAATGGAGGTTTCACTGGCGGATAGCTGATGCTATACGGATTAACTGAACTCTTTTATTGAGAATATGTTACATTTCACCTTTTTGTTGGTTCACTGCTGGACCGGGTCTCCTCTCATAGGGAGAGTTTTAGGCCATAGTCTACCACGGGCCAAGTGCGTATTGGTAGTCTTCACACACCACAGAAAATATTATATGCTTTATAACAACTCTAAAGTGTGCAGGTTTCCTCGCGATGTTTTCCTTCACCGCTTCAGCGAGTGATATTTAAACGTTAGGTATAAAACGAACGTAACAAGTTAAACTGTGTGCCAAGATTTGAACCCAGACCTCCCGGAGTGAGATTATTATATTTCATTGTCAACTAAAACCAGTATTCCAGGGTGTATAGCCGGGTGTTGCTTGTTAAAAGTGTTTTGGAGGCAAACTCGAATTCAATTCGAATTTTAAACGAGCATATAGACGGGGTTGGTTACTGGCTGGTTCGTGCGTTCCGGAATCTTAATTTAATTAAAACAGGAACGTTTATCGCGGCATCGCGCGGCTGCCAACGGTAAGTGTTGCCACGCTTCACCGTTTGCCGGATTTGGAGTTCTAAATAGCACTATCATTATTTACATTGAAAGTCAGATGGATTTATAATTGTGCTATGTTTATTTAAAATTATATAATAAAATGTTTTAAAGGCGATTGTGCCCATGACTCAAATATATTTGGATCGGAATCGAACCCACGACCTCTTGTTTAGCAGTCAGTGTCTCTAAATGTTAGATATCAAGCTAGAATTATAGTGGTTTGGAAGTAAAATTGATTTCTTTACTTTCTTCGTGCCAAATTTCTGTCAAAATAAATGACATAGCCACAAAGCAAGTACAGATAATTAAACTAATGTCATCTTACTTTATGTATACAAGATCGAATAAAAAACCTTTTTATTCTAAACTGGCTGTATAGTTTCGTAACATTTTCTGTATCAACTACCAACTCACACCATTTAATTTAGATTTACTATTTAAAAAGTCACAACTCAAATTAATGCTTAAAAAAACGCTTTTTAAATTATTCTGGAATCATTAGCAAATGTACCTACAATTATAATTGATCGGCACAATTAATTACGCGGAGATAATTTACGCGCTGTCCTCCGGTACACAGATAACGACAAAATGGCCAGCTAATGGCGGGCTCGATGTCAACCATGTTTGTTTTTAAAACGTGTCATTATTCAAATTTCGAACGGCAGATGCGTTCATTAATCGATTTTGGACGCGAGCGTCCGCTTTTTTAATGTTTCCCTTGTATAAGATACGGTTATTCGAAATTGAACTTTATCGCTTATGCAATAGATCACCGTTGTGTTTCTATGTATTATTATATAACTTAGTATAAGATTTTTAATACAAAATAACTTATGCCGTTGTATTGTTGTGTAATGATCTTTATTTCTTTGGGATAAGACACAAAGCAGACTGTCCATAAGTGCATTATGTACTTGTTGCGTAAATTGTAATTGTCTGGGTTATATTCAGATGCACGGGCTTTGGGCCGCAACAAAGCAGTTAATGACCTGTCTAATTATAATTACGTGAGTTAACAGCAATTAAATTTGGGAGTTTAATGACTCATGAAGAACAGTGATACTGACAAATAACTGTTGTTTGTTGTGGACGGATGGATGGATATGTGGATAAAAAAAAATGGATAAAATTAACTGGAGCACTGGCCCAATGGTTGAGTTTTAATAATCTTCATTTATTATGTATATTCTTTATTAGCCTAAAAAAAATTCAGTAAGATTTGGATACTTATTTGAATCAGTCCCCGTCAGCCAATTTTCTTCTTTTTTTTCTTTATTCACAACATTATTATTTCATACCAGTACTACAGTACTGGTAGTGGTACTTCTAATACATTACAAGTATTTTAACGCAGGAGTAGTGTGGTATGCATCAGAGATGCCCGTCAGTGGAACGCGAAAAGTTGCAGCCATATTTATATTTAGGTATTGGTCAGCTAAACATCAATTTCTGTCTATGCATATCTAAATGTTACTCCTACAATATGCTTAAAGGGTAAACCTTATTATTTTCGGATTGCTTTATTAACCAGTGGTTTTCGTGCGTCCGCGCTACGAAGCACAGGGCTCGTTAAACGCTAGATCGTTATAGTAGCTACGCCTATTTCTGCCGTGAAGCAATTGTTATTAAAACAATTCGTTTCGGTCTGAGGGGTGTGGTCTAGTCCACGTGTACACCAGACCGTCTTAGCTTTCAAGGTTAGCGAAGTAATTGTGACTGATACTATACTGTATTTACTGTAGGGATGTGAAATTAGTGGAAAAAGTTCGATTAATTAATAATCGATTTTTCTTTATTCAAAATTAATGTAACAATAAATAATCGATTTTTCGGAAAGAATAGATTTTTTTGTATTATTTTAAAGTACATGCTTTTCATATTCCAATAATAATCCTAAGAGATTCATATTAATAATTTACCAGAATAAAAATAAAATAAAATTATATGAATAAAAAAATAATCAATTCAAAATTAAAAATCAAAGGCAATGTTTCCTTAACATTTCAAGGTAGGGAATTAGGAAACCAAGTAGCATTATTGATACAAATTTTAGTACTATTAAACGTTTTACTCATTATAATAAAAATTAAATAATTAGCATCCCAACAAAATGACAAACTTATTGTCTCAGAAACTAAAATATACATCAAATAAAAAAAAACGAATTAAACATGTAATTTATATAATCGATTTTTAAAAAAATCGATTAATATTATTATAAAAATCGAAAATAAAAATAGATTACGATAAAACAATAATCGATTTAAATAAAAATCGATTATTTTTAACATGCCTAATCTCAACCTTAATAGCGGAGGATAAAGGTAAAATGTATTAACCACTTACGTTCGACTCGTATCTGCAGTTTGAAGTTATATTGACTTACAGCTGCACTCACAGGAGAGGGAGAACTAACAGAATGCTTTACTGTTTTTATTTAAAACGAAGTATTTGTTATCGCAAAGAAGTATTACTTACATATAAAAGTATCTGTGTTGTAATGAAAATGATAAAAGTCACTCCTTCAGTTAATATAATTATATTAAAAAGAACAATATATTATAATAATTAGTTTTACAACAATGGCTAGGTACATGTTTTCATAACGAAACAAAGTATGAATTATTAATGGTTATGAGCTAAATTCATTATTCGTAATATATTATTTTCGGAGACCTGTTCTTGGGTTGACACACGAGGTTTTGTGTCCAAGCGCCTCGGCGACATACAGTGATCCCGCGGGGACTGGCTCGCCATGCTGGTGCACACCTAATACGACACTTAGAGCCTTCTGTCAGACCAGCTCCATCGCCTATGTTCGCTCCATTACCCTTGCAGCTGATATGCCCATGCTCAGGAGGAAGTGGCGGGTAACACCAACTGCGAGCTGTTTTATAACAAAATAATATATTAAAATTCTATGCAATGATTTCAAATACTGCAGTTTGATTAAAGGTGCAGGATCTCGACCACGGCAGTCCTAACACCAGGCCATTGTTGTATCAGAGCTGTCGTATACTCATTGTTGTATTTTGATTTGAAAGTCAAACATTAGTGCAGTTGGCATTCCAACTTAGAATATCAAGAACACATCGGTAGTAGACAGGAGTTAGGCTTATTAACTTTGCGGCAGCAAAGCTTTTGAATTCCATTGTTGGACACGGGTTTTTCCTGCAAAGTGCGCTGATCTGGAGCTTATTCCACCACCCTGCTCCACTATGCAATGATAGAGATATGGTTTGGTGTCCAACCTGTATGACTGATCGTCAAACCGCTTTTACGAATTACGACAAAGTTAAACAATTGTTATCTAACGACAACAGCTGGAAGCGACTGATTAAAACCCTCCAAAGCACGGACACGCTCATGAAAATGTACCACCAGAGATGGTCTACCGAGTTGCATACGCTGCTCAGTGTCAATAAATTTTACAAATCATTTGCATGATATACGACATTGCATTTGTATTTCTGCCATTAAACAGTATTAATAAAATTATAATATCTAATAAGATATTCTAACAGAAGAAGAATTTGCATAATATCTCGTGCACTTGCATAGTAGCTCACTACTTACACACGAGACAAAGATCCGTGACATTTATTTCATGAAACAAAAGAGGTTAATAGAATCTGCCAGCTTAGAACGCTGGTAATAGTAAATAGATAACAGTGTGAACATTTAAGACCAGGTGGCCCGTTTGGTTTATCCACACAAAATACCTATACAAAACGTTCATTCAAAGTATATTAAGAAAACTTCGTAATTACGGAGTAATTATATATAAAATACATACCTCTACACACTGGAAGTTCATTTTCCCATTTCAGATCGTCGCCGCAAACTAACGATGATTCTCCTTGCAATTCAAGTTTCGAATCTCTGCACGTGAAGTTGCATGATCTGTCCAAACCTTTACAGTGCGCTACAAGGTATTTCGGTATGGCACAGCTTTGAACAATCACGTGTACTTGCATCTTGCATAGGTGGAGAACCTGGAAATTATGTACACAGGTAATACAATAATAGTATTTCTAGGATTAAAGAAAATGCACCAAGCCCAAACAATTAAGAGAAGACAGATGCTATTTCAATTTTCATAGTCAAACTACTGAACGAGGAAAGAAATTTGATTATTATTTTTTCCTAATTAACACAAAATAGTTATAGAGTAAAAAAAAAGGAGTGTTTGTATATAATATTTCGTTGCTTACTTCATCGTTATATGTAATTCGACCAATTATGGCGTGGGAGCCACGCGTAAGTAAAGATCCGAACTTAGGCCCATACATATGGACAAATCTCACGTTGCTAGATGCTCTCTGACCCGAGCAAGTAAGGAGTTTTGGTGCTTGCAGTACCACCCGATCTGATCCCATTTTCGTTACTAATGTTCTATCGCGTGGACACCTTATACATTTCGAATGTTCTGAAATATAATTGTTTTAATTCAAGTGAAATATATCAATGAAGTAATAATATGAAAGTTCATTCTCTGCATTCAAAATGACAATCCAAACGACAATACGAACGTTGACTTAAACATATAACCTGTATGAATTCTATTCTGCTCTCTTCTAATTTTACGGAGAATCATTTTAGGAACGCCATATTCCTCAGCTCTGACGACTTCTCTTCCCGGATACACAGCGGCTACCTCGTGATTTATATTTTTGAAATTAAATTCTTTAAGATAGGCATCAGATTGGTAATAGAGTTTTGGGTCTTCTCTGGGCTGATGGATTTTGATCGTATTTTTCGAATTGGGGGCCGGCGGGGAATATAAAATGTGCGCTTGCGTGTACGGTTGGGATATCCCGCCGCTATTATCATCATAATCATTGCTTCTGATCGGATCGAAGTTAACAGAACGACGTCCGTGAATATACTGAGAGGACTGGAGATGCGCTTCGTTGGATACACGTTGCACTCTGCAAAAGCAAACGTTATCCTTCCCATTGTTCAGGTTTTAGTTTTAAAAACTGTTATGGGTTTTCAAAAATTCTAAAATTAACACAATATCAAAACATTAGAGTCTCGTACAGGAAACGAATATTTTTTACTGCACATGAACATCGTAAAGATCTCTAGAGTTATTGGCTACATCAACAACTGCTTTAAACATTTTGCAAGTGCGGCTGCTCGCAATCAAAACAAGAAAACTCGTAAATTGTGAATGTGCATATCGACATTGAATTACGTGGGAATGTTCCATTCTTCGAATGACGCAGATGCTTCTATTCTGGCAATTCCTACGTACCTACATATTATTATTGCATATGACCATAATCCTTACTACACAACCCTTTGTAAAGTTAGTTTAAATATCATGCATAGCTTCAAGAACCAAAGACTTAGTAATAAGCAGGCCACTTAACATTTGTAAAACGTAAATACTTAAACTTTATTCTCGTTTATTTATCTATGTTGATACTAGGTAGTATTCCGTCTGTATTTGCGACTTAGAAACAGAACTATTGATCGTACAAAATGTTAACTCATCATGTCAAATGTGCATTGATCAATTCTTATTACGCTATTTTAAAAAGTATGTATTTTCTTTATTATTTTAAATTTTTTCGTATAAAAAATCCGTTCCAATAATCCATATACGCGTACTTAGTATATTCAAAGTGCATCGCAAAGTCCATTTGTAGGTAATTAGTGTAAATTAAAAGTAGGTGACTGCCTCGTTAGTCGGGCGGTTGCTAGCGCGACTGCCGATCGGGAGGTCCTGGGTTCAAATCTCGGGGTGGAT
>DWDX01003771.1:0-12635 GCA_018245675.1 Agara michaeli
ATAATGAATAGTTTTACAGCATAGTGTTACATATAGAAGGACAATGAGAAGGGAAGGGGAAAAAACCAAGTCAAGGTGTTTAAAGGAGTGTACGGATTTAGCGTCACGGATGGATTTAGGGGGGGAATTCCACAGGTGGATTGCAGTGATAGTGAAGGATTTTAATTTTGCAAGTAGTAATGTTGGTCAATACAATCGAGTATCAAACTAGTTCCATAACAACAGTTTGTCAAAACTGTTCAATGTTGCCAGTTTTTACTCATTATTATCCGGCATGTTTTAGTATAAGTCAACATTGACATTCTGGTCTTTAAATGATATTTATAAGAAAAACAATATTGAGGATTATAAACTCCGTAAAAATAACTCAAATGCATTTACGGCTACGTGACGTCATCACGGTCGACAGAAAAACGCCACGATAAGTTTCCGGTGCCTCAAGTGTACGCCCGAAGCAAAAACATTAGGAAACACGAGCGAGACAAATGAGTGTCGCGTGTAGTGGGTCGCGCGGTTTTTGCGCGAACGTCATTAACCGCCACAGTGTCCTTTATTGCGTTAACGATATTGCTATATATATTGTATTTTAGTGAAACTGATAGTACACAACATAAGAAAGTAATCACAAGCACTGATTTCATAATATGACAGTCAACAATAATTAAATTTCTTTAGAACGCGCAACTACACTCCTTTTCCCGCCTAAAACCGAACTGACAGCCGCGGCGCCCGCGCGTCCTTGCCCGCTCTCTTGTAGCCACAAGCTGTCTCACTCGACTTGTGACGTCACAGCCTAGGCCCCGCGCTCGCAGTCTTTGTACGACTACAGTATTACAAAAGCGTTGAAAATTGTACAGATCAAGAGAGAATGCGTAAAAAAAAATATTTGATATATTGTTTACTCATGATAACATATGATAAGAAATATGTATATAATACATATTTCTTTTGACAATCTTTGTCGTCTTCATTACAGTTTCAATTAATGATTAGAACAACATACTTTTGTACTTATAAACGTTTAAGCAATAATTCTTGTCTTCTGATATTCTGATTACAAGGACAGGCAGTCGCACTAGGAGGTAATAAAGCGTAGCCCCCAGGGTTAGCAACGCATGTGTGAGTCTCTGACCTACAGTGACTACATGCCACCAACAAGCCGGGATTTTCCATGATTCCTTAAAACCGGTAAATAAAAGTTTGGTGTACCGCTCCTCTTACTCCTTCCGCTGTCGGGTAGCGCACTAAAGGGTGGTAGTTAATATTTTATTTTACTACATTACTGGGCAGTGCGCTTTATGTTCAGGTCAGTGTAAAAGAAAAATATGTCTGGGGTAGTATTAGAAAAAATCGTATCTATAAGAGTATAAGATGAGATTTGACAACAGCGAGTCTCTTAATAAAGGATATTACAATAAGTAAAGTAGGTACCTATACTATATTCTCGTAGCAATTAGTGGTTCCACGAAATGAAATAAGAAAATTATGACAAGTTACCGTCAGGCTAGGCGACTTCGTATATTCCTTTCATTTCCAAACATATTTTTTTCTTCAACAAATATCCTTATTACGTTAATAACGTTGGTTTGATAATACCAGCTTTTGATATATCGTCATTTTGCATATCAAATAATAATATCATAAAATATGTTTACTCTCCATTTCATTTTATAGCAACGTCTTGGTATTTTTCTTTTGGCTACTTTATTATCTGTTACTGAATTGATACAAATGCCTCTTTTATTATTCGTTCGCAATCTGTATTAGAATAATAGTTATTCGTAAATCAAATTTAGCTTCCCATTAAGCAAGATAATGATCCGTCCAAGTATCCATTTACTCTAATTGGTTGACCCAATTATCAAATAAATTGCCGCTGAAACTAAATCCTATAAATAGCGCGTCTCATTTACAGCAATCAGTACCAAAATTGTATTATCATAAAATTTAGAATTTACAATTTAATAATACTTATGGTAATGTTAGTTATAGCTTCAAATAAATTTTTCAATCAAAATATTATTGTTCTGCCTACAGCAGATTTGTTTTTACAATATCCTTATAGCAGTTACAATCTTACCCTGAAGATGCGACATTTTGTTGAAGTATTGCTAGGCATTATGGAGTATATTTTTTTAATTTGGAGGGGGGGAAGGGTGGGTGTTGCATATTGTGTGAAGATATGCACCATCGTATACTGTACTGGCGTCATGATTCAAATGTTAATTCGCATGTCACTTCATAAGTCAGCTATTACAAAAAATAATGCTTTAAGAAAGCTCACAAATCAACATTGGGCGATTGAAATAGCGATAGAGTGAAACTGAAAGAGTTGCAGGAAGTTACATGTCGGCGGCACAAGATAAAAGTATGTTAATTTTGAAAACAAAGTAACTTATAAATCGAAATAAGTATCCTTCAATGGCTCATCGTCAGGGTATATAAGATTTTATTTAATAAGTAGGGTATAACATTTTATATGTTAAAGGCGTGACCATTAAAATGTACAGTTAAAGTCTATTCTGCTTTATTTATAGCAAAAAAACAGTCGAATAACAACCACTCACACCCCCACCATAATTTTTAATTTAAAATTGTATAATACTTCATACTTGTTTATTTCTTGTTATATTGAGACACTAATTTATGTTTTACCGAAGGGCAAAATTAAGTGGTAGAAGTTACGGTAACTTGACTGCGAAAGTTTTATAAACTGTCGGAAAGTAAATTAATCTACAAAGTCGCGTGTTGATTCAATAAGAGATCCGAAACGAACGAAGGGGAAACAGCGTAATTTATTATCAAAACATAAATCTTCCAAGCCATTAATCTATTAGCTGCCTTCATTGGAAAAATGAATTAGTGTCCTGTTCACACGGCAGAGAGCATACGATAAGCGGTGAAACAATATAAGGGTCGGAAAAAACAAGTTCGATAACTGCTCCAGTTGGAACCGATTTGCGATGCTAGCCTCCACGCCCAGCACCCAACATTATCTATTGTTATCGCCAACGACGTGCAGTTCACAGCGGGATCATCTGGAGAGGCTAGAATGTAACAAGATCTAAGTGTCGTCAGTTGGCATGCCAAATATTACTAGTACTTGATGTACAGGTCATTTTAAGGTTATGTCTTCACGGAAGTTTTTTAATACGTTCTGCAAAATTTCACCGTGTATTGTGTCGACGGAGGCCTAATGGAACACTCAACATAACATGAGTTTTCCTAAAACAGAACTATTTGACTTGATACTTAAGGCCAGAAATTTTCGTCCTTTTCAGTTCTTTCTGTGCACTGTTCCTTGCCGCATGTAAGCCGCTTCCCTTTAAGTCGTTTCTTCGATATAACATTAATATTCGCTGGAGCCGGCCGGTTCATCGAGAATCATTACGGGGCGGTAGGCGGAGGTACATCTTTCTTTCCTCGAGAACAATTCGTTAATATCAACAACCCCCTCCGTCGCCCTCTCCACTTATACATTCTTTAATAATTGATTTGTTCTAGCCAGAGTTCCACAGAAAATAATTGAAACGTGAATTTTTTATTTTTATGTCACTTTTACAACTTGTTTAGTGCCTGAACTTTAAAACGGAAAGTTTTACGAACCGCGAGATTACAAGCGCTGCTTTCTCAAGTCAATATGGTTTTGATACTTAAATCATAGTACATATTTAATAAGATATATTATGGGTATGTAACTTTTTAAGGTTTATGTAAACTAGTTACCTATGTTTAACGACGTTTAACGATGACAAGTTGTTATCATACCATCACTGAAGCTCTACGACGGGGTAGGCAGAAAGCACCGAGTGCCAAAAATGTCTATCCTTACAAACCTAATGTGCTTCTGTTCTTTCTTCTCTTCGTACAAACTCGGCGATTTTGGAGACTTTTGACTTTCTCATCAGCCAATATCTGACCTATTTGGTCGAGATAGAACAGTCTCGGCCTACCTCGGCAACTACATCAATCGACACTCGCACTTTATATCTATTCTGTCATTCTTTCATCATCCATTATTTCCACATGTCCGAACCAAACAACGAAAAGTATTACTATTATAGACCAAGTCATTTTTTTCCTACAACTTGACGATACATATTATTTTATTTACCTTAGATTCTGATAGAATAGATGTAATTCTAATAATTGGACCATTTTTGTTGGTTCCATAATAAAATTCAACTTGTTTCCCACGTAATTAGATTTTTTTTGTGCCTATAACAAGCCCTATTCCTTACTTGGACAGAACAAAGAAAAGATTATGAAAGGGCGAAAAAGAAATCTAATGATATTGCTGTAACAAATTATGTAAACATTTTTTAAAAATCGTTAGCTCCACGGTAATAATAAGCATTCCAAGCATTTATTTGCATAACACAGCAAAGAGTTTGAAGCTCATACAGCAATAGGATGCAAAGAGGTTCGTAGTCAGCCGGGAACACCATCAAAACGCTTACGTTTAATTGATTTAAGCGTTTTGTATAAGAAAAAACGAGTACATATCTGCAGTTTATTTTGCCTGGTTTTGCGGGAAACATACCTGCACACACGACGCAGTATGCTTTGAATAACAAATTTGGTTCTCATTTCAATAATAGAGTTACGACCATTTCTATCGATCGATCAGCCCGTGTCTTCCCACTGCTGGGCCTCCCATTTGTCGCACCGTATTCTCAAGTTCAGCGCGGTTCGCATCCATTGCGGTGCCGCTACGGTCATGGACCGAACATATAGCTGATGCTCCGCTTGCTAATCTCCATTCCTATCTTGCCACCGTTCAGATCGGTTCACCGACCATCTGCTCGTCGACCGGATGTCTTGCCCTGTATCTTTTCAGTGTTCCCATTACTAACGCACAGCCTAGAAGCAAATGTTATTAGGATGAGGATAATCAACATCAACTCAGTTCTGACTCCAATCCTATACTCTACGTAACTACAGCGATAAATTCGCGACACTCTTGTAAATAGGTCACCGCTGACGTCATCCAGCCAGCACATAAAAGTAGTATATTTAAATACGAACGCAACTCGGAGCGACAAATTCGGGCTGCGACATACGCGGAGTAGAATGAACGTCAGCACATATACCGCCCTCGCAGGGCCGCCCGCTCGTTTGTCACGCTGTCAGACGACGAGCGTTGGACCATCGTGCGCCTTGCTCGAGCACCGCGCTTAAGAGACAACTGCGCGAGTTTATGTAACGTAACTGTAAAAATGTTATTACGGAATGTTACAATTGTGTCAAATGAATACAACTAATCGTGACCGGACCGACGGTCCAGACTACTCCAAACGTTCCTAACCTTGACTGGTAAGCCGGCCATCGTAGGTTCGATTTCCACCGAACATAATATTTTTGTAGTGACCACGAGTAAGTGTTCATTTAGAAATATAAAAATTATTTACTAAGATTATTTGACATTATTTACAAATGTATATTTTCCGTTAATTAAAAGTAATACACCCAAAAAGATTCCACTCATCATTTACCGCATTTGTATGTACATAATTATATATTATGTTTATCAGCCTTCGCATATCCATAGTACAGGCTATCGACATTCGGACAGATCGGTTGCTGTGTGAATAGTCCCAACGTATTATTTTTATTATTATTATATAGACCAGATCGGTATATTAAGACTAGAAAAAAGTGAATGACAACTAAATAGCTGAAAATAGCTCATAAAATGTCATCGTTCCTCATCGCAGTCATTTGTCACGCACGATACCCTGCTGTGTCAAGTAATGCCTCACAAAATCGTGACATTTGATGGATAGTCTTGCTTATAAAAAATGCGTGTAACGCCGTACGAAGTCTTATGTACATACATACAGAAGCCCTACATACTGCTATGTAGGACTCTACTCAGAATCGACTTAAATACTACCGGTTTCGAACCGTCAATGCGAGACATACAATAGATTCTATTGACCAAGAGCATCTCTTGATGTAATCCTATTAGATAGCGAGGATTTCATAGCTTGACATTTCAATTTAAACCAAAATTGTATTGAGATGAGATGAGCTTAGTTACTGCAATTGTTTGTGCATGCGATTAATACACTATAAAAATAATTTTATGATACGATTAATGATACCAATTTATCTGAGATAAAACAATTACCACGAAAACCTTTAATATACTGTCACTTTACTTTTCACCATCAAATGTTGTATATATATGTACATAGGTAGTACAGAAGTTTAACCGAAATAATTATTTTTGTAATTTACATAAATAATGTTCTGTAAATCCTTCAAGTGCTGCCATCTGTTGTAAAATGTCAACAACACGGATTCGAGTACTATTCGTTAGTACTACGAATGTTTAATAGTTATAACATCATCTACCAAAGTTACATACTTGATATACTTCTTCTACATTTATCATTCTGTTCTTGCGTTCAGGCCGCTTTTCTAAGCTTCTGAGGCTCGCATTAGCCAGTATCTGTCCTGTTGGTTTAAGAAAAAACAGAGCTAGTCTTCCTCGGCACCTGCATTTGTCAACATTCGCAATGCATAATATTTGATCTGCCGCAAAAAACTGTGTTTTTATACAATGGATAACACTATATTCTCATATTTGTAAATAAACATCAGTACCAAATATATTATTATTGTGTTTTATTGTCTACTATACCTTTCGCAACTACCTCATAACCACAAATCTTGAGAATAACGAGGCAGAGAGACGTCCCTACATGTAACGACGTTGTCGCCAAACATGTCTCACGCGTGACATCTACGTTACACTAATGCATTAAAATACCAAAGTAATATTCAAATTATGCGTACACTCAATGAAGGTCATACATACATATTTAGTCGTCGTTCTTTGGCTTTCCCATCTCACACATCTCAATATAGAAAAAAATTAAAGTGTGTGACCCAATAACGATAGAAATTGCTATTTTTAGTGAGAATAATTACATGTTTATGTAACAGCATTGAGACAAAAGCACGGGGAAGGAACGAAAGTGGGGGGAGGTGGTGTCATGTAGCGGAAGGACGGCGCTGCTCCCTTATCGTTCGCTACGAGCGGCGTCTGGGCGAGAACTGTAATGCATTTAGGTTTCACCGCGGCCCGTAATGTTGAAATATTCAAGCAATTTATAAGCTGATTACTTCACTTTACATCGATGCACTTGTAACCTAGCGGTTCGAATTTTGGTCTCCCAGGCCGGGGTCTAGGTTTAAATCCTACAACTTTACAAAGATACACATTCTTAGACAGTACACAGCTAGACTATAGCTCGCAAGCTTCTCACAACAAGAGGAGACCCGTTTCTGGCAGTGAAACAAAAAATAAAATGGTCGAAAAAAATGTTTCCCCGCATCCATACATGCATCTGCTGTTCTCATTTAATGACAAGTTGTTATTCAATGTTCTGTGTTGTTTTTCAATCTTTATTTTTCCGATTCCTCAGTGTATGCTACCGGCATATCGAAGGTTCTGGCGCGCGCTCAATGTTTACAATACCGAGACGATAAACTTTAAACTAGCAATATGTGTTGTACTACCGTTAGTTTGCACAACATGAGGGAAGGCGACGGTGCAAGTTATAAGTAATATATCAGTACTAGATGTACGCACGATTAGCTATCTATAATCATCGCGCTTTAACGACGACCAACCATTTTTATCAATCCTTTTCTTTGTTCCGCTGCTTGACATGTGTCACTTCTCATAACGAGCATGTACAGGACCATAGTCTGGTTGGCGTTGTGCTAACTTCACACAGCTCAGAGAAAATTATGGAAAACTCTAGTGTGCAAGTTTCCTCGCGATGTTTTGCTTTGCAGTTAGAGCGAGTGATACTTATTTGCTTATAAAACGCTTGTTATTTTAAAATTAGAGGTGCTTACCAAGATTTGAAACTGGACTTCTGGAGTGAACGAGTAAAACCCAAACCTCTAGGCTACCAGTGCTTGAAAAACATAAGAGTTATTTGCTCAGATCCGTCTGAAGAATTTCACTGCTCAATAAGACCGACTATAAATACTCGTGCATATGAATTTTTAAATAAATCGCTATCGCTTATGATTTATACACACGTTATATAACACGTGACATATATGAACTGGAAAGTATCGAGTTGAAAACTTCGACCAATAAATTGCGAAGGAGCAGTTCACGGCTGGCAAATCTTACCAGTTAGTGAGTTATGAAATAATTTAGCAAGTTACGGTATCGAATGGCACTTTAATCGGATATATATTGCTCCCGATCGGGAAAATACTTGTCGAGATAAATTTTAAGCTGTAAATTCACTGGTCCCGGGATGAAGTTTTATTTTTCACACCAGACATAATAAATGTACGTAATAAATCGTGTTCAGTTAACATTTTGATAAACAGCGTGTAGGAGAAAGCTTGGATTAAACAATGTAAACCAGAATACATGTAGCGCCATCTATCGTGAAATAATAAAAAGTCAGTATCGAAAAACGCAATTTTCCTTACCAAATAAAGTGTGCAATTTCTTTTTTCGTTTACAAAACTGGATAATACACGGCCCATATATTATCTTTACATATTAGACACATATCTTGTTTTCTGTAAAGTGCTTCTCGAAGTGAACAGTGCAGCTTTAAACAAATGGACACATCAAATGTGTACATTTTTACGAAAGTTAAAAATAATAAGTATTCTCTCCGTTGCGGATTTTGGGACATTTTATTACCGAACTCCAAATTTTATCCGCTCAGTTTCATGTCATGAGCAAAGTCATCTATGATAACAAGGCCTCGTCAACGAACGGACCGGTTATTATAAGAGATGATAATCTTTCATGAACTTTTGAAATTCAACCCTTTAAAGTTTCGCAAAGCGGAGATAAATCCTAAGTTGTAAGGAATAATTTCGACCCTTTCCCTATTATTATGTTTTCGGATATTTGCCCTACTCGAAGTCGGCGGCATTGTTGATCTTTTATTACAACGAAACTTTGCAAATCATAAAGTTTTCTTTCAAGTTATAATTTAGTCGTGCCATCAATCAAACGGTACGCTCTACGTTTAGAACTCATTGTTGTAATGATTTTTTTCAATTTTCAGGGGAAAATATTCAATGAGTCGGGGTTCAAAAACTATTTGTTCACAGAGTTGTTCTCTATTTCCACACCCGTCGATTGCAAGCAACGCATTCAATTGTAAAAATCATTCATTTCAAACATGGCGCCAAAATACTGATCAGAATTCAGTCCTTCATTGAAATTTAAATGTTCCCCTAGATGTTCTGTCCTTTTTATGAGTACACTTAGGAAGACAAGCGTCTTTTTCATCTTGTCGTTTAATTTTATACATAAGAAAATGAAGCACCGAACACAATGAAAAAGCCAACGCGATATGCCTCAATAAAACTTATTATGGAAATGGCGGCTATAAAGAAATCTTTCTTTGGTTGTAAATAATGACAATATGTCACGAGAGGTGATATAAAAACCGACGTAATCGCCATGAAGCAGGCCATTTCTTTATTTTTTGTACATTCATGGTATCGTCGAGTTAAAAAAGAATTTCGACAACTGCGCCATCCATCCTTTGATATTTTGAAAATAATATGCTTGATAAACACATTTTTTGAAAACTTCAGCAAAATTGTGATCAAGAAGTTTTTAAATAATACACCACTTTGAAAAGGAGAGATATCATTAACATGCGTTAAGATCGTTAACATTACTAGCAATCATATGCCTACAGACTACAGACCTATTCAAGGCCTATATAAGTACAAAAAAATGAAATAAAGTTCAGTTTGTCTCCATCATAAGTCCTATATAGGCATTTCATACATTAATTTAAGCAAATAATTAGAGTCTATTAGTATCTATGAAATATTCGGTTTTTTTTTTTTTACACCGACTAGCCCCGGTAGAATTCCAAGAAAGTGACATTTTATTACTTTCAAATTCAGTTCGTTGTTTGTTAACTCGGGCATTACCTTCAATATGTTATTCCAAAAATCTCGTTAATAAAATTGAGAAGTAAGTTGTTTGATACAGATGTCGATATTTAAATAAACGTTTTCTATAACAGTAGATTTCAAAATTTTTACCAGGAACTATTAATTAGAGTTATAGTAGACTTATACTAGTGTTCATTATATTTTTTGCCCCGAAAATAGCGTTGGGGATCCGATAAACATCACACAACTGACATTCTGTTTAAAGGACATTTTATTAAATATTTAGCAGCCTAATAATAAAATAACAATATCTTTTGGAGCGATCCGAGATTTGTTTGCTCTACAGCGACTCTACATCGTCGGGTAAGTGCCGTCGACTCTTCATATATCTATCTCCAAGGGTATAACAACACTTTTCCATTAGCGTAGTTCGATAAGAGAGACTCCACAAACACTGTGTTATTATTATTATGAATTTTCTTATCTAGTAAACTAAAGAGAATATGAAATCACATCAGTTGTTAGATTTAAGTGAAATGATAATTTCATCTATGTAATGTAGGTAAACTTAGTATACAAAAGCTATGATGTATTAGAAGGAATTTGATAGCGATTTTTTCAAGTTTTATACAACTTATTGAATCTTTACCATAAATGAGATTATATTTTTATTACATGCTTACAGCCAAGCCTTTACTTAACGGCTGTGTATTTTCGCATCCCTTTATATGCAAGTTCAGAGACAATTTTGCGGGAAACCTCCCCTTTTCGACTGTTCCAAGGTGTTTATTTCTTAGGACACGGTGTCCTAATGATCTCGAGTCGTGATGTATCCTAGCAAATAATCGATAAATGAATTGTGGAGCTGCATATAGGCTACTTTTTATCCTATAATTCCCGCGGGGTCGTTATTTACGCGAGAAAAACTCTGGCACACTGATTTCCACGCGGGCGGAGCCGCGGGCAAAGCTAGTTCTAAATATAACATTGCTCCCCTACTCTGTGGGGACTAATGTTATTATTAGAAGTAATACCACACCTTAACATTGAATAGTAAATAAGATTTTAAGTATACTTTTAAATATTCACTTGAGTGGTTAAAGTATTAAAATGTTAAATAAAAAAAGCATTTAGTGGCAACTATCATTATATTCGATCGTATATTATGTGTATCATTATGTTCATGCTAATAACTTTTTGTGCTCACAATGCATGTACTCTAAACTCAATCTAACAAGTGACAACCCTAATCGCAGTAAGGCCACATGAGGTTTCATAAGTGTGTTCTAGATTGACACGTTCCAGAGGTTTCGTTGGTAGACACACAATTAGTGATCGAGATGTATACTCAGTATAAAATGTTAGTATACTCAGTATTAAGCCATGGCATGTCATTAGTTTTAACGATGAACGACCTTGAGTGGCAGATTCGCAAGCATCAAACAGTACGCGCTGAATAAGCTCCCTCGGGTTCTGGCGATCGTAATCGACGAATCTATTCGACGGTCCTTGTTCTATCTTTATACGATCTCAAAGATAGGATGGAATCACTTTGGTCTCTGAGTTCTTTTTCTATATTTTAATCAGTGAGAACTTTGTGCTTTAGATTTCAGTCACTCGCTCCGGGGATATAGGTTCAAATTCTGGTCCACACCTCTGACTTTACAAGGTTACGAGTGTTTCATTATGTAAAGATTAAAAGTCCTTCCGTGTAGTGGTGAAGGAAAACATCGTAAGGAATCCTACACACTGTTCAATATTTTCTGAGTACTAATTCGTACTCGGCCAGCATAGAAGACTCTGGTCTTAAGCCTCGTTGCGAGCAGTAGTTGAAAAATAGAGAGATTGCAAAAAAATATTCTGCGTTAATTACATTGTTAACATCTAACATCTGATGATTGAGTATAAAGTAAAATCGTGATTGCTGTTTTAACGCAGACGACTATTTCAAATTAACTATAAGAGTTAAGCAGTGCCAAAAATTACCGATTAGACTTAGGTACCTAGTCGGGAGCGCTCGTTACCGTTACTTAATAATTATTTCAATTGCAAAAAAAATGATTATGTTAAAGCATCAGTCACTTCAGCGTTGCTAAGAAAGTCGATATAAATGTTTACTACGCCATAGCAGACGTGCGATGACCGCGGTTTTTAAAGGGCGGAAGAATTGGAATAAGCAATGATGCTGCAAAATATAACCTTGAAATGTTACATCACCGTGAAAATTATATGTGTATGAGTGAAAGCACTCCCCGAGTGGTTCTTTCCGAGCCATCGAGCACGGTTGCGCTGAGCGAACTCCCGTGAGCATTACCGCGCGACCCCGCGGCGGCGATGAGGATCCGTGTACGTCGTCTTTATTGATAGATGTCTTGTTACGTGGTGATTTGGACACGCGATTGAATCACGTTCCACCCATCATCGTGTATTTACATACGAGTGATTGACGAGGAAGCGTTGTGCTTTACATATTTCGATGAATTTATAATAATAATTGAGACGATTCGACACACGCTTATCTGATTTCAAATTAGGCAACTAAATCCCTATTTACGGTATCCGGATAAATGATAAGAATACCTACACATCCTTTGCATTGATCCTTATCCAAATAAATCATTTCATAAGCGAGACTGTTTCGACGTAACGTAACATCACGCCTGTAATCCCCTAAGGGGTAGGCAGAAGAGTGTAGTACACCCCCACATTTCACCAGTTAC
>DWDX01003772.1:0-12634 GCA_018245675.1 Agara michaeli
TCAGTTGACTTTCAATTGTTTATTTTGGCCGTGTCTGGGATGGTGTGAGAATAGAAAGAGTGGAGTAGTGGACATGATAGGAAGTGGTGACGGAAATTCAACAATTTCATGGAAATACTAGTTTCAATTCACTTAAGCTACCAGAGTTGGAGGTAGCTTGGATCTGAAACACATTATTTATTTTTATTCAATTTGCCAGATGTAGCCCTGTAGCACGAATTCATGTAGCTTACATTTTTTAATTGATACAAATTATTTCAACAGTTCTCTGCCACAGCTATGACCCTTTACATAGCCGCTTGCGAAAAACGTGTAATAAAGAAACTTAACGAATTCCTTACACCCTAAGTGGCTTTCAGACATTTTGACTTGGAAATTTTATATAATACTGTTACTTTTCTTCAGTGCAAATTATGTTCATGAAAAATTTTCTCGCGTCAAGTGTAAAAGTTATACTGTTATATTTCACTATAGCTTTTCGAGAAAATTTATTTACTGTCGTACTGATAAACTGTATGGATTACAAAGTTCTTGAAGCGACCTTTTACTTACATGAAAATTTGTTGTTACCTAGTACCTACAACCTACATACCTACATACATACATAGTACCGCGCGGGGGCCAAATTGTCATTCAATGCCGGTTAGCGAAGTCACGTGTTCTTCGTCATCCCACCAATAGTTAAAATCACTTTCAAAGTTTAAACCACTAAAAGCAATAGTAGATTAAAAATGATTTAAAAATAACACTCGATTTTCCTTTACCGGTATAGCGAGTGACATTAAGTTTTATGTTACAAAAAAGTTGTTCCGATTTGAAAGTAGAAATTTTCTCTTTACCGTCTGTACGTCTGTACAGTACGCTTGTCAAAAAGATCGATTTATGAAAGCAGGTACGGGCGGGGACCCTCGCTTTGGAAATAAGCCAGTACCCAAAAACTTTCCCATAATTTTTGTGGATAATCGACTTGTTTCATCGCGAGCGAGTGAGCTGTTAGCTACAAACGATTAATACTCAAATAGAAGAATAAAATATTTTTGCTCAAGATTTTTTTCACGCTCATAAACGTACGCCGGTGTCCTCTAACCGTCAGAGGACGATTCCTCTAAGCGTCAGAAACAAATGCGGAGATAGTTACCGTTTGCGGATTCAGGACAGACATGTGTGCTCACCACCTTGGCGTTATTTCGGCGGAATAAAATGGCAATCTTCCTCTCTATTGTTCCTCGTCGCTCCACTTTTCTCTCTCCATTTTCGTGAGACAGGGACGTCGGACGCAACGGAGCCGAGGGAGTTATTCATTTCAGCGAATAAACGTTAGGAAAGTTATGGTTACATTTCTATTTCAATAACTCGGTTTTGTTTTATAGGCCGCCTGCTCGCACATTCGGCGAATTTCGCGGATACATAACACGCCGGTGTGTAAAAAGAGGAATGTTTTATCGCGAACTCGTGAGTGAATAGAACGTGTTACATAGTTTTAAATAACGATAAAGATTGTACGTGTATGTATGTAGACGTATGTATGTACGTGTATGTATGTGTACGTGTGTGTATGTATATATGTATGTAGATACGTTTAGATACCGTTAGAACTAATTCCATTTTTATTACAGAGATGCATTTAGGTAAAAGAATATTTGAGTGAACAGAACAGTGGGTATATCTAATACCTAAAAGAAAACCAAAACTGGTTGTGCAGGTCGGATTCATTACGGGAAGTGTCCGAAATGTAACATTGCATACATTCGAAGCATGTTTCATTTTATTTATCGAGTCGAGATACTTCCGCCGCACCGTTTTGTTTCATAATAATATTTCCTGTAACATATCGGAATGTCAGGAGCAGACATATCAATTTGCTTTATTTCGGTTCGTTGATTGTCCAAAAACGTTTTACTCTTTTCACATATTAAGCAATATTATATATATAATAGGGGAAATGTTTCACTAAGATGCATCTGCTATGATGAATCCTGAAAATTTATCGTCTCTCATATAATAACGCTTTAAAAACGAATCAGTCCAATAATTCATTGGAATTATAGGTCATTCTTCATCAATATATTGTATAGTTAAGTTATTAATATACGACATATTGTGACGTCAATAACCGGAAATACCTGCTTAACGTGTCTGCTATGTGTGTCCCATAGAAACTTCGTGAAAGTTTCCCTCTAGCGATCGTCCATTCAATAGGCGTTCGCACCGTGCATTGTGATTACTTGAAAGATCCCTCAAGTCTTTCACCGCGTCAGAGTGCGAAACTACAAGTGCCTTATACAGGATTAAACTTTTGATCAAACAGGTGATGCTATATTAATGTATATCCTTGAGAATTTCGGCTGCTTCGTTCGTCGCCAATTAGGATTTATCGCCAAAGTTTAATTTAACTTTAACGAGAATAAAACTTGCTTAAACATTAACATAACGCTCTCCCGATTGTTATTGTTAGGGAACAGTTGTTAAGGCTTTATCGGAAGATTTAAGGCGGCATCAAATTTCCGCCAGATCGGTTAAGCACCGTTACATACAAAAGTATGTTTTAGGCCTGCCCTAGTTGCGAGCGGAGACCAGTTTTCAACAGTAGACGTTAGTGTACAATCGATTCCAGAGATAGAAAGAATAATTAAGGTCCGAGCATAATTGGACTTTGCAAGAATGGTTAAGGTCCCAGCATAATTAAGTATTCTTCAGAGCCATTACACTATTAAGGGCGTATAAATATTTACTGATTCGCAAAGGTCCTAGGGTTTGGCCGCGAAATCTTCAATACAAAACGTATTGCCTTCTTAACTAATCTTAACTAAGAGGCAATCCAACTCCAACTTAGTTTCCAAGGACAGCGACTGTGATTGATCTTAAGAATAACGTGACAAAACCTCAGACGACTGAACATTACGTGCAAACATTTAAAATATGGTAAGTGAATATTATACATAATTATATTTTTACTTATCTGTAATCGGGAACTTGAGAAATAGTTAAAAACTAATTGTTTATACTACCTGTTTTTGAGGCTCATGAATCATACTTCAGTATTCCTAAAGGTAGAGTTACAGGGCAAAGATATTTTGAAACCCTTAGCATTTTACTCGCTTAGCTTATTAATTATTTAGTTGAAAGATGTCGACTTTCTACATTTAAGGCCACGTTACGGTTTTAAGGCTTTTTAGTTTGAAAATCGTTTGACAGACTATATTCGTCGAACTATGGTCGTTTCTACATATCGGGCAGTTTGTTGCGAAATTACCCCAAGGCGGATAAATAAAAAAAACTTTTTAAATGGCTGTCTGTCGCGAGGTCGTGATGAGGGTGCCTCCACCTTCGTGCCCTCAGCTCTCCCGTCGTACGCAATAAAACATTCCAGAGTGTCGGCGGTAGGCGGTACATCGGTCTAATTAATTTATTTCGCGAACTCGTGGCTTTGTTTCCACGCCAGGATTTATGGCCGCCAGGAATTAGCACGGTACCTAACGCTTTCTCGGCCGGAAGCGGACCGAATGAGCTACGGAACTGCGCGAAGATTGGGAATAACGCGCAATTAACATGTCGACTGAACTCTGTGTATGAAGAGGAAGAAATCATCACGGATACACAATAACTAGACCTTGTTGCTGCAAGATTCGCGTCGGTCCAAGAAGCGCTTCGGCCTCATGTACAGAATTGTCATAATACTGGGCCGGGAGCTAAACGTTTACTTCTTTGTTAGAACATAAAGTACTTTGAGAAGTCAGCTAAAGTAAATATTATCAATTCTCAGGCAAATATGTTTTTGTACAGATAAAATGCTTGTTGCAATAATGAAATCGCTCTGAAGACCGGGTGTCTGTAAATTTTATGCCAATTGTAAACTCACATTATATTATTGAGGTCCAGTCGATGCGTGAGATTTTAGAAGTTTCTTATTAGTCCAAGCGCTCCATCTGGTCCGGGGCCTCCTGAATCCAGCGGCTTCCGGCTGCCTTCAATTACGGAAATTAACACCACTATATTTCATTATTTTCTTAATGTGTACAGCCGCATAAATTCTCAAGCACATTTCATAAACAGTGAGTAAAGTTTTCTTTTTATGAATATTAAAAATGTAAAAAGCGGGTGTATTTAACTTAACTATATATGCATCTCGAGAATTCTCATTCCGTTAGTTGAAAAAGAATTGTAAATGCATTTTCAGGAAAGATGTTTGAATAATTAAATCCGTTAAGGGATGCTGAGGAGATTAAATTAGAACGTTTGACGCAACTGCAATTTTGCGACGTCACTTGTCGACGAACTGTAGAGACTGCTTCGTTATATATGAATGCGCTTTTGTGGATGCAACTCTCAAGGACTACCGGCCACGGGTACAGCGGGTTAGTTAAACTATGGTAGCCTCCTAAGTTTAACAATGAAGAGAGCAATGGATGTAGAAGAAGCACGTCAGGTCTGCACTAAGCACTCGCAGCTTTCGGCCAACCCCTTTACGTGCTTGGCGTCATGTTATAATAATAAGATTAATATTCACACTGAAGTCTATAAATATTACTAATTAATTAAATGTGTATTTGTCTCAGTATTCTTACCATCCATTTAAATAATCAGATCATAAGCGGTACACATTCATTTAATGTTTTCGGGTAGTTATTTAAAACTGGTGCAGAGAGCGCGCCGGTGTTAATTGCAAGCGACTTGGAATTATTCCCGTCTAATTACTCGGGGAAATATTCCTTTTTCACAACTACGCCACTGTTGGCGCGAAACAGGGAAATTCGCTGGAAATTTTTAAAGTGTTTGGGCAAAGTTGGGTCTCCGGGTTTATTTTTTGTGAATAAGAAACAACGGTCCAGACCAAGACACCCTGAGATATTTACTGTTAGGCGCGTAGCCAAATTTCATAAACACTAGATATTAAAAGGAGGAATTTTAAAGGAAGTCGAGCTTAAAGGTCGCCAGGTATTTGTGCTAAAGTCCATTCAAAGCCATTGCGTGAATTTGTGAATGTGATTTAACAGATTCTTAACTGCATATCGAAAATATATGGTGGAATTAACTAAGCTTTTACTAGGCTAAAGGGTACTGATTTAAGTAAATGAATTGTTAGTTTAGTGTTCTCTATTATTACATTTACACTTGAACAGGGTAGGGGCGCAGCTGGGACGCCGTCCTGAGGGCTTAGACAGGACTTAGGGTAAAAATTGGACCTACATAACATTATCTATCGCTAAGTCTACCTATAATACCGGCATAAGTACAATATAAATTGAAGATATATTTCATTGCGTTGAAATTATTTTCTGATTTTCCCACTAATAATAATAATTTATTTAAATACTAAAGAAACACATCCCACGAAAATACGTACTTCAGAAGTGTTTTATTGTTTTACAATTAAATAAATTGATTTTATAAAACTTGTAATATTACTGGTAAATCCATCGTCGGCTCCAATTCCGCCACTTGATCACTGTCCAACGAATAGCATATTAAAATTAGTACAAATATTTGTATAACTACATTATTAAAATATTGCCGTCTATTTTTAAAATGTTCCAGCATTTAGTTTAACACTTACTTACACGTAAACACAAGTAGCCCAACATTTTCCGATAAACACTTTTTCCTACATGATTAACCATTGAAAACTTTCACTGTGTACGTACAGATAAAAGAACTTTCGCCCCAAGTTTACGCCAAACGCGAACTAAACACAAGAAGTGCCATTACATACAAAACGGCCCAGTTATATCTGGGAAGTTTGAGCAATACCCCGTCGGAGGCGTGACGGAGTAAACTATTAGCATAATTAACTTTCATTCGGATATGAGAAATGTTCGGCAAGTTCTCAACTCGCCACCCGTAAAGTGAGACTAGATATGGGTCAGGTGGTGACCATGGCTTGAGCTGGATCATGCTCGATTTCTGTATATCTTCAAATTCTTTTTTGTGTAAAGAATAGTAACCGAGCGTATTAGTAAGTAGCTATATTATTGTATAATTACAGTAAGCATTAGTTAGTATCCGTGCTATTATAGGCTAATGCATTTTAGTAAGAGCGTGAATATATTATGACGTATATTTTACATCTTTGGTCGTACTTCATATTAGGTGTCCTTGTGACGATCTACGCATCGGAATATTTAGTACGGTCCAGGCTTTGTTTCGATATACTAAAATCTATCCAAGATACTTTGAATTAGAACCCTCGTAGTTAGTAAGCGGCTAGTATTTTCTCGTAGTAATCAGCTTTTATTATTCACTTTACTAAAGATTTCAGCAGTATTTACGGAGTAAACAACACTTATGTTAATCATTTTACTTTTTATAATTTTCATAACAACTCAAATCTTAGAAAAAGAAATGAAGAAAGAATATTTTTATTTCAAGGGAAGGAGATGAAAAATTATACTAAAAAGTAACAGAATATAATAAAATTCCACTAAGGGAAAAGGGCCACACTCAGCTTATGGCGTAGTAAGCAAGGTACGAACTACTGCTCTCGTTATCAGTGAACTTCACTCGAGATCACAAGTTTATCGAATCCATTCTTTTGTTTTGACAACCGTTGAGAGGCATGACGTGTGTGATGATTTAGGGGCACTATGTTTATTATTATTACGATACAGAACTTCAAAGTTTGATGCCGAGTACAACTCTCCTTAGTTGTTGACATGTGTCCGTATATATAGATCTACGTGTAACTTATACATATTTTTCGACTTAAAGAGAGTAAGCAAGCCACAGGTGACGAGTTGTCCTACCGTTCATATACTTTCGCTTTCAATCTTGGATGGAATTGTAGAAATAGAACTGGTTAGCAACAGTTAGTTCAGATAATATGTGCTGCTAATAGTAGTTGCCTATGTAAAAACGGTAACGGTAGACCGACAAATCTTGTCTCTATTGACATTACAACACCGGTTCTAAATGAGTAAAGAAGATATCCTGGAGAATTATTCAATTCAATTTGGTCACAATACGCACAGAAGTGCGAGTGTAACTTTATAATTTAATCAATATTTTTTGTTTTGCCGCCATAAAGACTAACATCGCGTGTGTCTCTGAAGTGATTGGCGAGTTCAGTAACTCGAGGGACACTTGCTGCTTTCAGATGTCAATAAAATATTAGACGCTCTCCTTCATATCATTTTCGTCAAGGTATAAAAACTATAATCGATCTCATCGCTTTATCTACCGCGCATCCGATATAGCTAATGTAGAGTGATTTCACCAATAATTCTGTTCACTGACAATCTTATGAATACAGTTCTTCCCGCGGTCATTCACAGATGTTCATGGGCTGTAGCGATCACTCATGGCGGTGCTCGCTGGATTGAATAGTTTTAATTTATACTTGTCCAAGAACATTTTAAATTGCTACGTAACTACACTATATTATCTTCTATTACGCCGTGGAACATTAACAAAAGGATTTTGTTTATAAATTACCATCTGTTTTTCGTTTATGTGGCTTTTAATAAGCAGACATTTTGAAAACAATTTTTAACCTTTTTCAATTTTAAAGAATATGCAAGATGTTGCTCGCTGAAATCTCCGAGAATATACTCGTGAAATGTAAAAAATGAATACGTTCACGTCCGCATACAGAGGCGCGCCATTCATTTAACGCAGTAGCCGTTAAGCGGCGCGAGAGGTATGTTGCATTTTATCTTTTTTTTCTGTTCTCTCTCTGAGAGAAAATAATTAACAAGTTATTTTTCACCTTCCCAAGGTGGTGTTCGTGCTTTGAAATTCAAGTAAGAGATAGTTAGGTAGGATGTGAATATAAACAGTGGCTGTTTGTACTTTACGACACTTTTGGTTTAAGTCTTCATCTTTTCCACATTACCCTTAAAAACATAATTTAAATATTTATATTAATTTTCAGATGTGTGCTTTTGTTATGGTATCGGTCGTTTGAGTGAACCACATGCAAGAACTTTAAATGTGACTATAATGGACGTGGTGGTCGCCTCTAGCATACACTTGAACGGACATGCGCACCTATCAGAAAAAACACAAATTGTCATAATACCAACTGATTCACGGTAAAAATTGGTGTAGAGCTGGTACTTCCTCGGATGAACGGTATTATATATTACGTTCTACTACTTACCAATTAATATATAAAAAGTCATTGTCAACGAACATAACAAGTATAAATAAAATAACCGTACAAAAGAGAGTAATTCTCTCCCAGGCAAAAGTAGTAAAAACACCTTTACTCGTCAGAATTCAGTGCCAACATTTTTTCTGGAAATGTGATTACGTCGGGCTCCCTTTAATCAATTCTGATGCGTCAGTAATTCGATTAGTGGACCGTTTCAGTCGCTTGAAATATTACCAATGGAAACGCTTTCGACGTTTTTTTTGGATAACTCATTTCACGATAATACTATTGAAGTGGATTTCTGCCACGCTGACGCGTTACGATATTACGTTAAATGTATTACATGTGTTTCAAAATATAGCTGTAAACTTTGAGCTAACCAAAAACAAGGAAGGGTAGAGCATGGCTGCTTTTAGAAAAATAGGTCAATAGAATTGTGTCAAAAACCTTAACATAATAAGGGCAATCCTAATATTATTAGTTTATATTAATACCCGAGAAAGCAGCGATACTCGAGTGGATTACGGTCGAGTGGATTACGGTCTCTCACTCGGGGGTCTGGGTTCAAATCCTACCACACATCTCTGACTTTTCAAAGTCACGTACGTTTTATAAGTTAAAGATTAAATATAACTCGCTGCAACGATGAAGGAAAACATCGTTCGGAATCCTGCATATCTTGGAGTTCTCCCTAATGTGTGTGAAGTGTGAGGGGTTTGCCGATCCGCCGCCATGCCGGCGACAATGTTTTCCAATATCTATTATATAACCTGGGACTCCTCAAGTGAACAGGCTTTTTCTATGATTGAGTTATTTTACAAAGCATCTATACACACTTCTATACTACACTTCCCTTAAGCCAAATTTGCAGCTAAATGATTTTCTTATATCTTCTTATAAATATGTACCTACTATTATAAGGAGGCAATTTTCTTTTTTGCCTACCAATTCGCACTTGGCCTGCGTGGTAGACTATGGCCTAAAACCTTCTCACTGTGAGAGGAGACCCGGTCCAGCAGTGGACCAATAAAAGGGTCGAGTAAAAAACATGTTTGCTTTTTTTTGTTTAAAAATACTTTCAGTAATACTTAGACAGATAGATTATTTCTCGTTAACACGCGGCACTTCTAGTGATACAAAACAAAAATAATTTACAGAAATACGAATGTTAGCGAGGGATGTTAATCGCCGAGTTAAGTCGCCCGTCAAACTTTTACCTATAATTTGTAACTTACTACATATAAACATTATCCCACGCGAGCGGAAGTGCGTGATGCCGCTAGTGAATAATAAAAATACACAGATAAACAAACTTCTCAGTAAACACCGATAAGGGCTCTGACCAACACCGTAACAGGGACAGTAAGGTAAAAAGAATCGATAAACAAAGTTCATCGGGCGGAGGCTGTAGCGGCAACTTTCTTAATTAAAGTACCTTACAGATGGCCGGCTGATTTCTTTGACATCGTGCCTCTTATCTCTGAAATTCCGTTTTTGAACTCCTGACCGAACTTGCTTTTCAGGGAATAGATCACTTTACAGATTAATGTTTTGAATTAATAATGTTAATGCTTGAATAATGTTATATATTTACTGTTAAAAATGTTGTCGTCGCATGCAGATTTGCTTGAGTACCTTTCGTAACTGTCGATGCAAGCAACTGACTCTATTCATTGATTTTAAACATAAAACCTAATTACGTATAGACCAAGTGCTTTTAATGGATTTCTTTGTTACGAAAACAACATTATACAGTTAATGTTACGTAATATCTAAGCTCCTAGAATGCTATTATACTGAGTAATATAAATATTTTTGCAGCGTTCGACCGCGAATTCCGTCGCCACTCCTAATTCTTGCACGAAACAGTTTTGCGATTTGAGCAGGGGCGTGCACCGTGGGCGACGGAGCTATTCGTTCATGTCAAAACTAGGGAAAATGTAAAATATGTTGCATAAAACTGTATATATCAATCGGGTTAACAAAATTGATTATCTCCATTATTTTCCAGGAATTGTCTCGTGTAGTGTAATTATAGAAACGTGTTATTATAGGGCGTATTCCCTCTCACAAACGATAATCGTACAAGTGTGATAAAGATGGTTGTATCTCAGGGTCGGTGCGCAGAGGTGCAGGTGGAATAATTAAGCTCCCGACCCTAGTCAGTAATAACTCCACGGATCGCCCGCATGCCGTAATAATTCCGAGAATTAGGTCATCCGGATAAAGTCTTGAGGTTATTTTATCACTTCAGAAATTTTTGGTGATTTCAGCACGATATCTTTTGCACAACCCGTTTTAAAATATAAAGAAGTAGCTGTTGCCCGCGACTTCGTCCACGTGGAAAAGTGACTTTGGGCAGCATTTTAATTTTGCGCCCAGAGTAGAAAATTATTAAAGTACTAATATCGCTATTACAAAATAGGTGTTGGTGATAAAAGGGTAAATTTAGGGTAAAATTAGGGTAAAAAAAGAGTTGTATGTATTTTATAATGCCACATTATAGAAAAGTAAAAACAAAAAAAATTGTCCAAAAATAAAAACTAAAATGTTAAGGGTGAACAACCCTTATCACTCAGGGGTATGAAAAATAGATAGTAGTCCATTCTCAGACCTACTGAATATGCATATAAAATTTGGTAAAAATCATTCAATCAAAATCAAAAGTAAGGTAACTAACATTGTGACACGAGAATTTTATATATAAGACAAGAAATCAAACAGCCATGTTATCCAACATCTACAGCAATAGAAATCACTAATACACATGCAAAAAAAAATACTAAATCTTCACGAAGTATTGGACCACACTGAATACTTTTTTTCATTATTTTTTTATACATATATAGTCCAATAAAAGTATAATATCTGAACTTTACCTAAAGCGCTATTTTATACTTTATGCTTGTGAAATTCAATTATTCAAATTTGTGAAATTTAAAAATTCAATTATTTATCTAAACAAATAAAAAAGTTATCGATTTTTGATTTGATACAGACCTCGATTTTCCATAGTGCGGCGGTGCGGTGGCGTTAATTTTTTAATTCTTCAACGTTTTGCATTCGTAATATCTTTTGAACGGAATGTCCGATTTGAACAAACATTAACCTTGAACAGAACGTGAGATCTAGAAGGATTTCGATTAGTTATTGCTGAAGATTGAATTATATAACATATCTCGACTTTTTATGTAACACTTTTGACGCTAACGTTTGGAATTCAGTACAAATTGTGTTTGGTAATGCTTATTATACCACTAAGAACAATATAAAGTAAGTGAGTATAAAAATAAGTAGCAGTGATTTCAGTCTCCTACCCCAGGTATTTTTGTTCAAATCCTGGCACTCACTTCTGATTTTACAAAGTTAGGTGCGTTTTATAACTTACAATTTATATATCACTTGCTATATCGGTGAAGGACAAATACAAAGAGAAACAATGTTAGGGTTGAAAAAGAAAATAAAGTATTCCTGAGCGTTGATAGATACTCGTAGTTTATTATAATAAACAATTATTACTTGACGTGTAATACGTGTGTACTTTTCGTTTACTGTTTCATGCTTCTGTTATAAGAAAATAGGTACGTATAGGTCATATTTTTTACTGTAAATATGTCTAGATTTATTACTATTAAGGTAGTACATTCACATTGACACAATATTTCATGAAGTCAGATATTGATGGTCACTCGTTCATCTTCGTATTATCTCCAGTCTGTTGCTCTCTTTCAGAGACATTACTCGTGCCGCGCGGAACAGAACATTTATTCGAATGCTTATTTATCGAACGAATGAATTGAGACCTCCACGATTTGACAGAGACAGGGTCTGTATGTTTCTAAAGGGCAAGATTACATAGCTTATAGGAGGCAACTGAACTGGCAACCTCGACCTCTTTGACAAGAGGATAACGACAAGGAATAGAGAAGAAGCATACTAACTGCAAAACATGTTAGTGCAGTATCTTCTAATACAACCTGTGTTCGAGGCACTATCCATTTCTTAACTTCGTGGTTTCCTTATATTTCTGTGCCATTCACGCTAACTACTTAAGGCGGTCTCTTTCTATGCCATCGACATATAAGTTTGACATTTTCTCGCACAACTGTACCTCTATCATGTCGCAGCGCCGCAATAAGCACAGCTAACCTTTTAAACATCTAAAGCTTGAGAAAAGGGTCGTTTCGGGCTTTTGAGTCCTGTGTTGTGATACTGGCAACCTGCCGGAACTGTGGAGGAGAGTGAGCGAGTGTCAAGCCAAATCTCCTCTTCTACATACCGCACTATTACCAGCTTCCGTCCTTTATTATTAACTTTCGCAATTTTCAGTCCACTTTCACGCACCTATCAGTCTGTATTTAATAGAAGACTAGTCACTAGCCATTGTAGTCTAAAATTTGTTAATTAATAAAAATATATTATTTTTAACCGACTTCAAAAAAAGGAGGAGGTTCTCAATTCGTCTGTATTTTTTTTTTTTTTTTTTTTATGTTTGTTACCTCATAACTCTGGAACGCGTGGACCGATTTCGAAAATTTTTTTTTT
>DWDX01003773.1:0-12630 GCA_018245675.1 Agara michaeli
GATTATAAACTAGACAAAGTGCTTACTATGGTGACTATGAGGCAAAAAGCATACATATACAAATATCTAAATACAGACTTTTATGGATTAATTTACAATTGTATTTTCTAAATACAGCTTAATGGGTAGTTACAAACATTGTTTAGTTGATTATTATACAACATTTACATTTATTTTTCAATAAAATTAAGATGACTATACTTAAAAAAGTATATTTAAAAAACATGTCCGTAAAGTGTGTTTTACGAAGCTTAGCGTGTTATGAATCAGAATGTGTTAGTAGGTTTCAAATTAAATTATTATCATATACCACCGTGCCAGATTCGAGCGGGGTAGGCAGAAAGCACCGAGTGAGTGCATTTCTATCCTTTCAAATCTGCCGCGCTTTTTCTACATTCATCATTCAGTATCACATCAGCCAGTAGCTGACCTATTTGGTATAGGTAGGAAAGATTGGGTCTCCCTACGTCCATTAACACTAGCATTGTGTATCTGTTTTGTCATTCTTCAAATGATTAAGTATGGATATTTTTTTAAGAAAATTTTAACTTTCCTTTCGGTAGCAAGTACCATGGCATCGGTATGCGAACGTGGTGCTAATTAGCAACCGGCAGTGTAATTTCACGAAGCCACTGCTGCAGAACGAAGAACGACACACAATGTTCTAAACGTTACTTTCTTGGACAAAAGTGACCGTTATATTTAAAAATGGCATAGTTCTTTTCTGTAGGTACCTGCTATATAAATAAAATTTAAATATGTTGTAACAATCTACGTAATGAAATGTACTATAGTTACTATTATCGATTATCGATTATAATTTGATAAATAATGAGAGTAATAATTAGATTAAACAACGGATGTAGAATGAAGCTGTGAAAAAGAAAAAATATATTTCGCCAAAGCAGTTCTATACTTAAAAACAATAAGTACCTACTTGGAATACAAAAAAATATGGTATCTATACATAATTTTAATTGTCTGTGCTGGAAATTGTGCCTGGAAAGGGCTACATTTTACGTTTTCCGCTCAGAAGGACATCTATTGATTTTTAGTGTGGTCCAAATTTATTTTATATTGATTACCTAACACACGTTATTATGATAATTCTTAACTTAACAATATTCAGTTTTGTTTTAATAACAACTCCAAAAATATTCCAACAACTTATCATATATTTCATGCCTACTTTGTTATAATATACCAATATAAACATTCGTCCAAAATATTTAATTAATATTCACATTTTGTCCGCCGCTAAACAATAGCGAATCATTTGGTGGTGTGGACGCGTGCCTTCAGCAGTCGCTATTGCGATCACACCGTTTGCTGTCCCCGATCGAACAAAACAATGAGTTATTGAACAATATCCGAACGGGGAACACATATTTACCACGGGGACTTTATTGACTCTATTGAAAGTATTTGTTCAATAAAATGTGTTGAAAGTTAACAAATGTGTAGTGATGTCTGTCTAAACTTGGCAAAATGAGTGATCACGATCGGCGAACTTATTATGAGAAACAGGACCTCGAAGAACCTATATACGTTGCCAACAACAATTCAATTTACAGCAACGGAACTATACACTACTGTAGCATTTACAGGTAACAACTTGTTTGTATAAGTGTAAGTAGAAATAGAAACCTCTGTTGATTAATTTAAGCGTTAGCTATGATTCAACTAAACGTTTAATAATTGAATAATGAGCTAATAAAAATTATAAGCAATTCTGTATGTGTTCTAAAAGAAGCTCAATATGAGTGAATTTGAATGACCACAAAATAAAAAGTTTTTCTTCAGTCATTAAAAGTATTCTTAACTTGAAAATTTAATTAATAGATGAACTTTCTAATCAGATTCAAAATAAACAAGTCTTAAATTTTTTGAATCATATTTGTTAATAAAAAAAATTGGCTATGACTCGATTACTTATACAATAAAATTTTACGCATAAAAACTTACTTGCTGGTATTATTACCGCTTCCATCAATATGTAACACACGTAATTTTACCTAATAGCATCTACCTTAGCTATTATGTTACAGTGATTTACAGATACTGAAATGAATGTACAAGAAAGTATTTTGCGTCGACCCACAGGTACCTACCGATGTAGCAGGTGCCGAGCGTAGGCTAACTTTCCAATGTCATGTATGTAGACACGAGCGCATATTAAATGTATTACCGGACGTTATGACGACAATAAATACATTAGTATTTTTCGCTCATATATCGCTATTACTTGGTAAAAAGGAAATGCATTTTTAATGTTTATACTTAGACAACATGATGGTTTATAAAATAGCTTTAATTTGCATAATATTATAAGAGCATCAGTGATAGGTGCCTAAAATTTGGACATAAATATTGACTTAAACAGAAAATTTTCCATACTCTATTTTCTCCGTGGGACCGTTGCTTATCACGTGTGATTATCTCAATATTACATTGTCTAAGGAGTGTTACGGCGATGGTCGGCTGCAACACTCGCAACGTCTAATTGGGTTACGCCGTCGTACCGGCTCTATTACTTACGTAAACCCCACTGTCACAACAGTGGCGAGGTAAGTACGTCTATGTCGAAACAATTATGCATTGTAACGATTTTCTATCCGTGTGCCACCAGCAATACTGCACGCGTGAAGGTTATCAGCTCAATTTAAGACCGGAAATCAACAGGAAGGAAGTAGTAATAGATATTATCGATAAAATGGCGAGATTTCTCGACAAAGTCGCGTGTGAAAGTTGTTGTTCTTGCCGCTTATTGTTGGAAGCGATCTGCCTTGATTCACACAGATGAAAGAACGTCGTTTATAATGTTTACTAGCATTTTTGTAGAGAAATAAATACTATATTTAATTGTTATGACTCTAACGTCTTATGTTATTTCCAAATTTGTAATGTTACTATATTTTTAAATACTAATACACGGCCAACCCAAAGCACGCAGATAATCAGCTGCTGATACAGTACTTGTATATATATATAAATATAAACTCACCCTTATAGATAAAATTACACACAAACAGAACAGATATCCCAGCTCATCACCTAAACATTTGTCCTGGGTAAGAATCGAAAACCCATACCCTGGCTCAGACGTAATGTAACATTAAAAATAAACACTATATGAAGGCCATATACACTACAACACATTACTAATATTATATGAAGCAAAAATTGTTTGTTTGCGTGTAGGGGATAATCTCTGAAAGTAATGAACCTATTCTAAAAATTCTTTTACTTATGGATATATAGTTATTTCTGATTAACAAGGTTAATTTTCTATACCTGCTAATATTGATAAGAGACAAAAATAATTCACAAAAATATGAATGTCGGCTTGCGCAATAGGTACCTATATATTAATGATGAACTCAATGAGCGGCGGAAGTTCCACATATATTTTATTTTATGAACTAATAAATTAGTATACAAATACTGGTGAAACCTCAGGATGCCTCTATTTAACAATGAAATAAAACATTTGTTTAACTAACAATCTCTCAATTTCAGTCAAAGAACGGTACAAGAAACAAAAGGATGGGACGTGTTCAGAGAATTCCCGCCCAAACAGGACAGTGTGTCCATGGAGACGCAGAAATGGTTGGAAGTAACGGTCCGTTTGCTCAAGGTCCTGGCGTATGTAGTCACCTTCGTCGTGGTACTGGCATCTGGAGTGATCGCCAAAGGGACTATGCTCTTCATGACATCTCAAATAAGAAAGGACCGTCGACTGGCTTTTTGTAATAGAAATTTAGGTAAGTGTTAGTGTGTTTAGGTGTTTAGTTAATACAAAGTGTAGCGAGAAAATGGAGTTAAAGGTTGAAGGTATGTAACGGGACAGGCAGAAAATATCATCACTCTGTACATATAATCTTCAACAGCATCATTATAATTTTATAATTATACTAATAATAACACGTTTTTTTAATTTCAGGTAGAGATAAACAATTCATAGTAAGTTTGCCGGACGAAGAGCGAGTTGCATGGATGTGGGCTATATTAGCGGCATTTGCCATACCCGAAATCGGGACGCTCATACGGTCAGTCAGAATCTGTTTCTTTAAATCGTCAAAACGTCCCACGGTTGTGCAGTTTGTTGTGGTAAGTTATTTTGATAAAAGCATTATCTAAAAGAAAAATAAAACGACATACTCGTATTCTAGATAAAAGAACGTAAGAAGTAGATAGTAATAGTAGTAGGTTACAAATTGTAACAATTTTAAAACAAGTAACAATACTGAATTAACTTTCATGCTGCTTATTTACTTATCCTCCGTTTTTTGTTTTAGATATTTTTAGCTGAAACCTTGCATACGGTAGGCTTGGCGATGCTGTTTTTCAAGATTCTTCCCGAACTGGATGTGGTAAAGGGAGCTATGATCACCAATTGCCTCTGTGTCGTACCAGCTATCCTCGGTTTACTTTCTCGCAACTCGAAAGATTCCAAACGATTTATGAAAGTTATCGTCGATATGGTGGCCATAGTCGCGCAAGTCACAGGGTTCATTGTGTGGCCGCTTCTTGAAAATAAACCCGTGCTCTGGCTCATTCCTATCTCATCTTTGTGTATATCGCTAGGGTGGTGGGAGAATTACGTGACTCGGCAGAGTCCGATAGGTGCGTATAATTCATTATAATAATATATAATATTTACTATACATGGAAGTAAAATTATTTCAATGCTTAAATAAATTATATGAATATAATATACTATCATAGCATTAAAAACGTTATAAATTATAAACATCAAAGCATCATTAGCGTGTTCGCTAATTAAATTATATATTATTTTAAATACTTTACTAACATTTTCTAATGATGTTGCATTTTCGTTTCAGGTATTATCAAAAGCTTGGGCAGATTAAAAGACGAGTTGAACTTCACACGCTACTATACGTATCGTTTCATATCTATTTGGAAGATGCTCGTCTTTATGATGTGCATTCTCTTCAGTATATGGATGGACGGCGATGAGCCGTCAATGTTCTTCCAGCTTTTCAACGCAGGCTTCAGCCCTCACAACATTGTCGTGGAAGAGGTAAGTACCCTTGCAATATGTATATGATAGACTATATCACATTTATTCATAAAAATGACGATAAAAAAAGGTTTTTTTATCGTGGCCAAAATTTCTACATTTCATTTCATTGATAACGTTATGGTTTTCAGATCCAAATTCAATTAGGGGGCACCATGATACCCGATCTAGTAAATGCTACTCTTACCGGTGATTCGGTGGAAGTAGCGGCAGTTCATAAGTCTGCTTTTTACGTGATGCTAATACAGGTGTTTGCTGCATATTTCTGTTACATATTTGGGAAGTTTGCTTGCAAAATTTTGATACAAGGATTCAGTTACGCTTTTCCTATAAACTTGGTAATACCATTGGTAGTCAACTTTTTGATAGCTGCATGTGGATTGAGAAACGGTGACAATTGTATTTTCCACGGTACAGTCCCAGATTATTTATTTTTCGAAAGTCCTGCAGGTATGTTAATCAATAAGTCTCTTATTTTAGAAAAATGATAATAATAACAATTAAATGTAAAGCTAACAAATATTTGTCATTATTTCTTCCTTTTCCAGTATTTTCGTTAAGTGACTTTATTTCTCGACAAATGGCCTGGGTATGGTTATTGTGGTTATTATCCCAGACCTGGATAACAATACATATATGGACTCCAAAAGCTGAACGTCTGGCATCAACCGAGAAATTATTTGTACTACCCATGTATAATGGCTTATTAATTGATCAAAGTATGGCGCTTAATAGAAAACGAAACGATCAAAGAGATGTAAAAACTGAAGTGAGTATAAAAATCTTAAAAAGTTAACTGATCATAATATTTATTTAAGTACAGATCCTACTAACGACTTCAATTGGATCAAATACAGGACCTTGCGGAAATTGAAAAAGAGAAAGGTGATGAATATTACGAAACTATCTCAGTTCATACGGATAATACCGGACCCACGCCTAAAACCGTTAAATCATCCGATTCCATAACCAGGATATACGCATGCGCCACTATGTGGCACGAAACTAAGGACGAGATGATGGAGTTCTTAAAGTCTATTCTGCGGTTGGATGAAGATCAGTGTGCCAGAAGAGTAGCTCAAAAATATTTACGTGTTGTTGATCCTGATTACTACGAATTCGAAAGTATGTATTAATATGTCATGTCATATACCCGTGGACAATGATTGTAGGTTCCGCGAGTTTTCAAAAATGTCTAACAATATTTTATATCTGTCAAATATTTTATTTCTCCTACAGCACACATTTTCTTGGATGACGCATTCGAAATATCAGATCATAGCGACGACGATTCACAAGTGAACAGATTCGTAAAGCTTCTTGTAGACACCATAGACGAAGCTGCCTCGAACGTACATCAGACCATTATTCGCATCCGGCCTCCAAAGAAATATCCTGCCCCGTACGGAGGCAGACTAACCTGGGTGTTACCAGGGAAAACTAAAATGATTTGTCATTTAAAAGATAAAGCGAAGATTCGTCACAGAAAACGGTGGTCACAGGTGAAAAATGTTAATGAAATGTTAATGAAATGTTAATGTAATTGTTAATGAAAAACATGTACATAATGGGATAAAAAAAAACACATAATGGATACATATTTTTGCTTATGGGACCTATTACGCCAACAATGCCGGGACCTGGCGTGATGGTATAGTAATAATAAGGTACTACGTGGAAGAATTACAGTGTGTTGTTCGATACTAATATCTTTCTTTTTTAGGTGATGTACATGTACTACTTGCTTGGATATCGTCTAATGGAATTACCTATATCAGTTGACCGCAAAGAGGTCATGGCCGAAAATACGTACCTGCTGACCCTCGATGGAGATATTGATTTCCAGCCGCCTGCTGTCCGTTTACTTATAGATTTAATGAAGAAAAATAAAAATCTGGGAGCGGCATGTGGTCGTATTCACCCTGTAGGATCTGGTAAGTGGTAATATCCCCCTTTACCAAATGCCATTCAATAATGCTAAAGTCTTAGGTAATTTCAGTAAATCTAAGTAATGAATTCCATATATTCAACAAGACGTAAGTTCTATTATATGTATGAAATGCAATTTGACAAATTTAACTCTACATTATTCGTTTATGAATTAGTCATTTTAATTTGGGATTTTTCATATTCCAGGACCTATGGTGTGGTATCAACTGTTCGAATACGCTATTGGTCATTGGTTGCAAAAGGCGACGGAACATATGATTGGCTGTGTACTGTGTAGTCCTGGATGCTTCTCACTCTTTAGAGGAAAGGCTTTAATGGACGATAACGTTATGAAAAAGTATACGTTGAGGTCCGATGAAGCCCGTCACTACGTGCAATACGATCAGGGTATTTCTTTTTTTTAAATTTAACATAGTATTCTGTTATATACAGGTATATAATATATCAACATAATGTTTCCAGGAGAAGACCGTTGGTTGTGTACTCTACTGCTTCAGCGTGGCTATCGAGTAGAATATTCGGCTGCTTCTGATGCTTACACTCACTGCCCTGAAGGTTTCAACGAATTTTACAATCAACGTCGTCGTTGGGTGCCCTCTACGATTGCCAACATTATGGATCTGCTAGTTGATTACAAACACACAATCAAAATTAATGATAATATTTCATCACCTTACATTGCTTATCAGGTAAATTTCAAGATCATATCATCGACTTTTCCAAATACAGTAACGCATCTTATATCCTTACGTAGTAGTTCCAATTTTAATAAAGAGATAATGTTAATTATTTTACAGATGATGTTAATGGGAGGTACTATCCTTGGCCCCGGCACTATATTTCTTATGTTGGTGGGTGCTTTCGTGGCAGCATTTAGAATCGATAATTGGACTTCTTTCGAATACAATCTATATCCCATATTAATTTTTATGTTTGTATGTTTTACGATGAAATCAGAATATCAGGTAAGATTTTTTTTCTTATTTTTTATTAGCTTTTTCCGGTAATACAAAATGAAAGCAGTTTTATGTGTTTTTATTATTCTAATGTATTTAATTTATGTTTATTTCAGCTACTAGTAGCGCAGATACTATCAACAGCATATGCAATGATAATGATGGCTGTGATTGTAGGTACTGCGCTTCAATTAGGCGAGGATGGAATAGGTTCACCATCGGCCATATTCTTGATATCACTTTCAAGTTCATTTTTTATAGCTGCATGTTTACATCCACAAGAATTTTGGTGTATCGTCCCCGGAATCATTTATTTGCTATCTATCCCCTCTATGTACTTACTTTTGATTTTATACTCAATAATAAATCTAAACGTGGTATCTTGGGGTACTCGGGAAGTGCAAGTAAAGAAAACTAAAAAGGTCAGTACTAAAATCTACTGAAATTAATACATTTTGTTATCGTACTCAATATATTTTAACATACAATTTGGGATCTTAACAGGAAATCGAGCAAGAAAAGAAAGAAGCAGAGGAAGCTAAGAAGAAAGCGAAACAAAACTCGCTATTAGGTTTTCTTCAAGGAGTAAACAGCAACGAAGAAGAAGGATCTATTGAGTTCTCTTTTGCTGGATTGTTTAAATGTTTGTTGTGTACACATCCAAAAGGCAATGAAGAAAAAGTACAACTACTTCACATTGCATCTACACTAGAAAAAATGGAAAAGAAGCTGGACAGCTTAGAGAGGTTATTGCAACTTCTTGAAACTTCATTAATTATGATTTACGAGAGAATATATTCAACATTAATATAATCTGGTGTTTTAGAACTGTTGATCCACATGGCCAAAGCAGAAGTCGTAAATTGTCTATTGGCCTCCGAGGAAGTACTAATGGCGATCCCCTGGTATCGGTTGCCGAAGGCCAGGAAAATGAAAATGATTCAGATTCCGAAACAGAAACACTTTCTACTACTCCGAGAGTAAGATTAGACTATCAGATTATTAATTATAAAATTATTTTTATGAATAACATAAAAAAATAAAACAAAAATATTTTTAGGAAACTCGAGATGATCTCATAAATCCTTACTGGATTGAGGATCCAGAATTGAAAAAAGGAGAAGTGGACTTTATGAGTCAATCTGAATTATCTTTCTGGAAAGACTTAATTGACAAATATTTATATCCAATTGATGCCAATAAAGAAGAACAGGTAATATTAGTAGCAAAAAATTAGTCAATCAATAATTACGTAATTTTTTTTTTGTTTTATATGGATAAATTAAAAATTGTCTTACTTCAATCCGAAATGTTTGATGTTTTATAATTTATTTGTATTAATGAGATTTGTTTTCAGGTCAAAGCACTAATATTACTGTTTTAATTATTTAAACATATGCCCACAATTTTAGGCTCGTATTTCCAGAGATTTGAAAGAATTGAGAGACTCGTCTGTTTTTTCATTCTTTATGGTCAATGCCCTTTTTGTCCTCATTGTATTTTTGCTCCAACTGAATAAGGACAACATTCATTTTAAATGGCCCCTCGGAGTAAAGACTAATATAACATATGATGAGGTTACGCAAGAGGTAACGTGAGAATCCAATAGCCAGTGATCGACCTTCAACGATGATTCGGGATTGCGACTATAGTCTAATTGATCTACAATCTCTGTCAAATCGTGTCTCTGTCCCAGTCACCCTTGAAAGTTGATGCAATTAATACCTTACTTTATGTAATTTTACAGGCTCGCATTGCAGGTGATTTGATAGAGCTTCGCAATAAATCAGTTTTTGCGTTTGTTATGTTCAATGCTTTATTCATATTGATAGTATTTTTGTTACAACTAAACAAAGATCAACTCCACGTGATTTGGCCTTTGGGAGTAAAGACAAACATTACATACATCGAGGAAACAGGCGAGGTATAGCCAAATATTACAAAATCCGTGTGTCCCCTCACAAGTCTAACGACCTTCTTCTAACCGGTCTGTCTTGGGATGGCACACCAGCATGGAGATCCAAAAGACATCTTCTACACCGAGAACTAAACTACTTGGGTGTCACTATTGGTTTCACGCATACCCTAATATGTATCAAAGGCCTTAAGAAAAAGAAAATCCTTTAGAATAGTGAAAACATTGTGACACAAATATGAAATAAAACAATAAAAACCATATTGACATTCGTTATTATGCTCAAAACAGGCTACGTGTCACACCCCAATGTGCACTTATCCAATATGTCCCAAAGAGTCTATCTGTCTATTAAGGTGGTGGAATTTCTTCCATTAAACACGGTAACAGGGTCATTAGAATTCCTTGTACATACCTACCTTGATTTGTTTAACAACGTTTTCCAAATTTAATTTTCCTAATTCTATAACGGATTTTTGGTAAATTTTAAGTTTATTAATGCAATAAGTTTAAGAGTGTCATAGTATTAGGGGTACATATTTTGTATTTCATATTCTTCTTTACCTAATTTTCAAATTGTTATTAATAGTTTTTGTTTTTGTATTTACGTGAATTTGTTGCACTTTGGTTTAGTAACTCTGAAGTTACAGAGGATCTTAAACACTACAAACATACACATTTATATTTAGTGGGGAAACAGGAATCACAAGTTTTGCTCTTCCTTTAAAAGCAATAATATTCAAAATATTCAGTAATTGTTGAAAATTCGCTGAAAGAACGCCTATATTTCCAGTTGAAAATTGATCTAGATAACTTATGTGTATTAACATGTGTTTCCGCTTTGTAACTAATCTTTAGATGCCTATTGTTATGTACAAGCAATTGCATATTTATCGTAATTTTTAGGTTCTCATTTCCAAGGAATATTTGCAACTGGAGCCTATCGGTTTGGTATTTGTGTTCTTCTTCGCTCTGATCTTAGTCATACAGTTCACTGCTATGATGTTCCATAGATTTGGAACTATTTCCCACATATTAGCATCAACGGAATTGAATTGGTTCTGTACAAAGAAGGTATGCGCTTGTAATGAAGATTAATGTAAGTTTATTATTACGTGATAAGAGGAATAATGTTTGAATATCAATTTCAGTCAGAAGATTTATCACAAGATGCTCTGTTAGATAAAAATGCGATAGCCATAGTAAAGGACTTGCAAAAGTTGAACGGCTTAGATGATGACTATGACAACGACTCCGGCTCTGGTCCGCACAATGTTGGTCGAAGAAAAACTATACATAATTTGGAGAAAGCCAGACAAAAGAAGAGAAATATTGGTACTCTTGATGTTGCGTTTAAGAAACGATTCTTCAGTATGAATGCAAATGATGGTCCAGGTACTGAATTGTGTCTTTCTATTATATTGATAACTTAAGAAGTGTTCTAAGATTTGAAAAGTTTTTAGAGTTGACAATCTAACAATCGAAATTTTTATGATATTTTCGTACTGGAAAGGGTACTGTTTCAGTGACATAGATGACAAAAAGCCTATTCACTAATCCTTTTCTTTAGTAATTCATAGTACCTTCAGTTGCATCACAATTAAATCTCAATTAGCTTTGAGTCAGTAAAACCTTAAGGAAAAAATATTTTTTGGAAATAGTATGTTATACGATGTATGTTTATACATCACATAACATTACCAGGGAATGCTTTACGCTATATTACAGGAACACCAGTATTGAATCGCAAGATAACTCTGCGAAGAGAAACTCTGAAAGCTCTAGAGACAAGGAGAAATTCCGTGATGGCGGAAAGAAGGAAATCTCAAATGCAAACACTCGGTGCCAACAACGAATATGGAGTGACTGGGATGGTAACAATTTTAAATCTGAATCTTTTTTTACAATTTAGTAGACAAACGTAGGAAGGAAAAAATTGAGACTTTATGAACATTAAAACGTAAATATTTCATTTCATTTCATATTTCAGTTAAACAACAACCATGGCGCACCACCACGACACCGTACATCGACAGCAAATATATCTGTAAAGGATGTATTTGCTGAACCCAATGGGGGTCAGGTCAATCGAGGCTATGAGACTTCTCTGGGCGACGAGGACGATAGCAACTCTATGAGGCTGCAACCAAGGCAAAACCAAGTTACTTTCCAAGGAAGATATCAATGAAAAGCGGTTCATTCGCATATCCTAAGAGTTGCCAAAATTATGAACGAATTTAGAAGATGTGCCTAGATTAATAAATTGTAGATACTCATTATAGAATAGTTGTTCGCTATTTGCTGATCCTAAAGCTCGTGGACTTTATAACAAAACCGTTAATTATAAAATATTTTTTAGCTCGTGATATTTTTTATATAACATGTTTTATTCTTGAAATATTGACAATGACGCGACAATATTCCGTCAATCTCTGTAGTGTTCTAATTCTAAGTTATAATACACACTGCCACTAAACTTTACATTTTTTATATTTCAATTTTTGTATGTTGTATCCGACAAATATAAGTAATACAAAGTGATACTAGTTTTATTATATATTATATATAAACTTTTGAAGATCATGGAATTCTTTTGCCAGACTTCAGAGTTAGAAAAACCACTGCTGATGCGATTTCTGCTGCTATCCAGCAGTACATTACAATGACTATTACATTACCATTTAAAAGGTATGGTAAGCATCTGCTTACCATACCATCCCAATATTGTGTATCTACACAATATTGGGAGTGACAAAAAAGTC
>DWDX01003774.1:0-12630 GCA_018245675.1 Agara michaeli
TTTTTTATTTTCATATTATTATCATTACTATTTTGAACACGCGGGCGAAGCCGGGGTTAACAACTAGTTTAAAATAATAACTTAATGAACATATTTATCATTATCTCTACTATCATCGTAATTAAACTTAAAACAATAAGATGAACAGATTACTTCTTGATATAAATTAAAAAGCATATCCATTAAAGATAAATAATCATAAATTCGTGGCGCAAATCACTTTGGATCTCAATAAAAAATCTATAAAACTTAATAAACTGCCGCCGTATAATTTCGCTACACCGTGCCCCAAAGTGTTTCGAGTTTTATTATTATCCCCCACGCGATTGTGGCTGAGAACGGGAAGGCTTAGAGAATTGGTATTGGGGCTCTATCTAAAGTGGATAAACGGTAAGGGAATCGGAAGGGTCCCGTGTAAGTCGTTTCACTCTGATGGCAATATATTGTTTAAGTTTTTACAACACGCTGTACAATTCCTTTCAAATAACAAAATACTACTAAATTGACAGTTACGTCAGTTGTTACGGAATCTTCAAGTCTAACAACAATACTTATAAAACAGTTATTATATTAGGCGTCCGATTGAGAAATTAAAAATGTTTTTGGGTAAAAACATGTTAAACTGTTACTTGAATATCGTTTTATAAAACACTTGAAATATGAACGCTAAGCGTTATTCTAACTGAAAGCTATAAAACTGACCTAAAACAAGTGACAAGTGATAGTAAAATGAATGCTACATTGCTGAACTGATTGATTCAAACGTAATGCTCTGAAAGAACCACGTGTTTTAACGTTTACCTTAATGTTAATTTCACACTACGTTATAAATATTGAAGGTACCAAAACAGTGACCTAATAAAAATGTCCGCATTCCAAAAAATACAAATTCGACATTCAAAATTCAAAAATAGAACGTTACTCAATGAATAACTTACGCGTGCAATGTCTCGGTTCGTCCGACGAGTCTCCGCAATCGTTTGTGCCATCACAAAATCGGTTGATGGGAACGCATTTCTTGTTCATACACTGATACTCTGATATGCGACATCTGGTTTCATTTCCATGTAAAACTGGCAGTAATTCAGGCTCAGGGATAATCTTCGCGAACTTCGGAATTTCCTTTTGGTATACATTCTTTGGACGATCGGTGACAAGGCTGCAATCGGTTAGGTTGATCACGATGATGAAACAAATTCCAATTCCAAGGGCGCTGATTCCAAAACCTGAAACAAAGTCGAAATGTTTATAAGTAAATCTCAAAGAAAAGATAACAATGCAATAAGTGTTATTAATGATGTACAATTAAACATTAAATAGTAACAACAAGTATAATTCCTTGCTCCAAAAGAATTATTAAAGATGCGATAACCAATCCATTTGGAAAATTTGGAAATTTACTCTGAACAAATTTTCTAAAATCCTTTAACTATTTGTGGGATGAATATCCAGCATTATTTGTGTTGGCGCTGCTGATAGCATGTAAATTCATATGGTTAACGAGTCACATAGACGAAGACTACACCTTTTGTAGTTATTATCCGTGTGCACTTCAATTCGGTGTAAGTACTACGGAATACAATAAAAGACGCTTTGCCAAAAGCTACCCGCTAAGCGCTATTCCAACAATTTTAGTATCTATGGTTACACTAGATGGAGCTGGACGCTGGGTAATAATATATTTTTTTATTTGTTTGACATAATATAATTTTTAAATAAAATAACTCTCAACAGACTTCTTTGTATTTTGTATTACAACTCAGTTTGCACATGGTTTATATTTTACTGTTAATAAACTTAATACAAAAAAAACCATTTATAAAGACAAGATTATGGTAATATTTAGATAGTTAAAAATAATATTTAGCTTTCAATTATTTCTAGGAAGTGATTAACGCGGGATAGTTAATAACTGTTTAATTGTAGTAGCACTAAATAGTATTTAACAAAGTATTCGATGTATTAGAGATATTCTCCTGCAAATTATTCAACAATATACCTACTAGTCGGAACAAAGGAACGTTTTATTTGTCTTGACTACATTCTCAACGTAGCTGATTAGAACAGTGTACAAGTGAGTAGTTCCAGATGATGTTTGCTTTTAATTTAATTCTGTTTACATACTAGACGGCCTTGGCGCTACGAAATTGTATCAAAAGGTTACAATTTCCTTTAATGATCAGTTGCGCCAGTTAAGAGAATTGGGCGTTGGAGAGGAAATTTAACGGGCCACGAGTAATTTAAATTTATTACCGTATTTTTACGAGAAATGTGTCAATGTGTAATATTAAAACACGTTACTTCGCAGCCCGCGATCAGTATCAATTATCAATAAATTATCAATTATCAATAAATTGAAACTCAGTCATAATTTTTATAAATAATGTTATATTAACATTTTGAAAAATGGTTCATGGAAATCGGTTAACAGTCTTTTTGATAGATTTTCTATTATAAACATTATATATATATATATATATATATATATATGTTAAGTAAATTTATTGCGTTTAAAAAGCTTTAAAACACAATGGTTTCACTGAGTTGCTTTTGTAAAATTATTTATTGACAAAGATGTTTTTTTTCTGAAATCTGAAATGAATATTCAGCGGGCGATTTCCCGTTAATCCCCGCTCTCCAAGTGCGAAACTTTTATTCCCTCGGGCTTAGAAGTAAAGTAAATGGAGTATTTCTGAGCGGAACTGTCATCAATCTTGCTTGGACCTGTCTCAATGACACCTTTTCATGCTTGCTATCTTCTTGTATTGAGGTGGATGGAGGAGACAAGTAATTTTGAATGAAATGTTCCGAACTGGGGCGTCAGCGCGCCTTTGGAAGAGTTGCGAGACCTACTTAACTTTATGCGGACTCGATAACAGGTTCACACAAAAACATCTATATAAACCTTTTGTATATTATATTATATAGGTATACTAGCTTGCCCGTGGATATGTTAGCGCAGAAATTGAACTTCATAAAACCAATAAATGCATTAATTTTTTTATTAACCAAGACGAATTTTGATATAATCTTCCTACCCCTATTTTACCGTCTTAAGGGTGGATTTTCAAAAATTCGTTCCTTACTGCTCACTTACACCGTACCTATAAAGAAACTATCAGCAACATTTCAATATTCTACTTTCACCGGTTTCGGTTGTGCGATAGTCTTGGCTGTGTAATTTTTTTTGCTCTCAATACGCATTTAAAAACCTGTCCATATAATAACATTGACTTTCTCAAAGAAAACCAATTTCGCTGCTAATAGTATGAGCCCTTTTAAGCTTTTAAGTGTATGGTAGGCCTCTGTAATATTATTACACAAGTTCTTTTACCATCTCTACCAGGGATATTCGTTATTGTCACGTTAGAATACGTCGCGAATACCCTCGATCTTATTTACTCTATTGCATTGAATGAGTCCCACGCACGTCAAATAACGTCCATATTTATTTACCCTTGTCAACGTTATGATCGGACGGCTGAGAAGTCTTGATTCATTGTGAGCAAACGTTCGAATAGTGTCAGCATTAATACAAATATCATGCTGATATTGCTACACTACCTCCCTGAAGTACGTGAAAGATATGTACCTACTATTAAGTACAGTAGTAAAGAGTACTGAATCCTTACAAACAAAACCACAATCAAAGCCTACATTCATAATACGGTTTTCCGTAAATCCCAATACCTAAATATAATAAGCTCCGACCTTAATTTTTCTTACGTGTAGCGGAATTTAAGCAACTAAAGCACTACTCAAATTAGCATCCAATTTACTAAATGAGTTTTAATAGAACGTACGTGTTAAATTCCAGCAGTAACTGAGTGCCCTCCAATTTTAACGAAAAATCCTTTGGTTTTCAGCGGAATGTTTTAGAAATGCCAACTTTGCGGTCGGGAAAGGTGTTGCGTGTATCCGTAGTACAGTATTCAGCATGAAATTGTTTTGAAGTTTAAGCAGGTTGAAATTATACTTCGCTTCGTCATTTCTGTTGATGTTTATCTTGTACAATGCTTCCATGCGGGTTAAATTGAATTCTGGAGTTCATTTTTTATTAATTACTGATAAACAGGCTTTCGTTAGACCAGGAGGTCGCCTGATGGTAAGTGAGGTGCAGTATAAGAAGTAGCACGCTGGCTTATGAAATTCCTATTCACTTTTGTTATAAATAATCCCAAGTTATACTTATCCAGAAAATAAAGACGATCAGTAGCGCGAGCACGAACTTTACCAAAGTTGCGAATATAAAGGTATCGAGAATACGATACCTTTACATTGCGTTTACATTAGTCGGCAGCACGAAATACTATCGAGTTCACCATACAAAAGTCACTTTTCATACAGAACGCGGAATTTACATTGACGTTTACATTAACTTAGCCGCTAGAAAATCGGAAGTATGGTTCGTGCTCGCAAAATTAGTTCTCTTTACGCACGATAGGGGCGCTGTACGTTTTCTTACAATTTTTTACGTACGGACACTTCGTCTCTAGAGGTTCGTGCTACGGCTACAGTATCAATAAAAAAATATTTTACTACCCCATATAATGAACCGACATAAAGATTAAGTAACTCATTTTATTTATCCAAATTGTGTATATGCTATAAGTATTGTATGTATTTACATAGTTGTGTGTGTGTGTCTGTGAATATATTTATATTTGTATATGTTTGGTATGCTTGTGTATGTATTTCTATAGATATTTAAGTATGTACGTTTTTTCTATGTATGTATGTATTTATGTATGTATGTATGTATGTATGTATTTATTTTAAATTTAACACCTGTTACACCATTCTCCCTATCTATTCAGTCCACTGGTAGAAAATAACACGCGGCATTAAGTTCGCCCATTGTTACTCTTTATGTTATAAAGGTGCAATAAAGAATATAAATAAATAATCTAAAATGATAATTAAATTATAGGTCATAATGTGTGGTTTGAACTTACTTTCTCATAATTATAGCAACGTCATTAAAATATTAGCCACGTTTTTATTATAAATAGACAGTACATAGATGGGAGCATTTTCAAAAAGTATAGACTTTCAACATTGCGTCTCAAAGAAATCCCTGTAGTTTACGTTTCCGTTCAAATTTCACGAGGATTTCCTCGTATGCCTTCTTATCGGGTATATGCCGGTATACTCAGATGCTCAAAGCCTTAACGTTCTAGCAAAGTATTAGTAAAGTTATCGTAGAGCGCGGAAGAAACTTGTATAGGAGTTCGTTAGAGTAATATTATGTAGTATCGTTTGAAACCTGCCTCAGTCTCTCCTCATCCACGTAAGGTTGACTAGCCGGAAATGCACTTAGATATTAAGTTAAGGAATAAATATTTTATTTAGCCATTTATGATTGAATAGTTTCTACAGCACACTTATCCGCATATTTATGTTTGTAAGATATATTAGACACACGAATGAAACAATTTTTAATTTTTAATAAAACCGTGAAAATACCTCATTAATTTATTTTCAATATAAAATCAATTATTTTTAAAAGCTGCCTTTATAATTTTCTTTTTTAATTTCCTTCTAAACTCCACTTGCACGAGGAAAATTCACGTTTAAGCATTTTTCAAATGTAGACCAAAGTATTTATAGACTCGTTGCATGCTCTACAAAATGTTATGTGCGAAATTTAAATGAAACTTTTTTTAAGGAAACCAGTTCTACTTTGCGGCGCCGGTTTCGATTTAATCAAGTAACGTTGTTTGTGACATGCCGTGTTCGAATACTTAGCGAAAGTAAAACAGGTTACAACATGTTTATACAACAAAAGTGAAAAACAATTAACGGTGATTTTCTGTATCTCGATTAATTGTAAGACAAATGAAGATAACCGAAACTTTATTGCAGTATTGCAAGACAAAATTGGATCAAATAAATATTTTAAGCAAAAATCACGCCTCAAAATTTTATTAGTTAATTGCACAAAATATTCACGAATAGCAATTTTTAGAGAGTTCTGAAATAAAGCGTGTATTCATTTTTATTTATTAAGGATCAAATATACATTTAATTGCGGATATTACATGCATGATGCTTAAAACTAAATGGTGCCATAATAAAATTTTAACAATTTCAAAAAATTACCGACCAAAAACAAAAAAGCAAGAGTGCACTTAATTTTTTTTTTTAATTTCCGAAGTGCACTCATATCATAGTGATTTTTATGTTTTTAATATTGTTATACAATTTATAATTATTTCTCATTTTCACGTCGAGCCAAGTTGACCGTAGCAATTTGCAGGCATATCTGACATTCTGGTAACCGCATCAGGCGGTATTCCATCTTCCAGCACTGACCCAGATGTTTGCTTTGAGCCGTGGAATGTTGACCGCTATAACAAATTCACGAAACTTCGCACGGCATGTTTACAAAGGAAGATGACGTGTCTGATTTGTGGTAATAATGCTTTGTAAATAGCTAGCATGCTCTAGTAGGAATTATTGTTGAGTTAAGAGTTAAAAATCTATAAAAGTGTTAGGCATATATATTATATACATGTTAGATATTTGTATATAGTGTTAGCAGTAGTATGACGCAATGTAATCGCACTTTTACAGCCAAAATAGGATATGCGAGTCATATAAGAGCACACAAACGAATCTGAACCATTTAAAAGACCCTAAAACTGGCCTGGAGAACATCATATCATCATAATAGTAGTAATAGTATACATATTTAATGAGCGCTGCTACTAAATGAGTTTTGAATAATTAGTGTACCCATTTAGAGGGTGCCACAACGTGCATAATTTTACAGCTAGACAACAATCAGATTATGAAATAAAAATTAACTAGTATATACTATGTAGTTAATTTTTTAATTAACTAATATATACTAGTTATTTTTTGCATATGCAAATAAAGTAAAGTAGAATATTGCGTTTATGGTGACACATGTTCGAAAGATACGGCGTTACCATATTATTTTACAAATTGTACGTATAAAATTAAATGAGTTCAAATTTAACACGGAACTGTCCAAACACAGAAACAAGTCGGGCAAACTTCTAACAGTATTTAATTAATGTTATCGGTATCAGTCGAAGGAATTAGCATTTCGGTCTTATTGGAAACTTGTCGAGCGCAGTGTAACGGAAGTGTCGAGCCAGACATCGGACGCTACTTTTGTCTACTTTACAAGCAACACGTGCAACTGTTTTCATTGTTTTCATTGCCTTTCAGTACAAGTATAGCGCAATTGCATTAACGCATCAATTTACCAAAAGAATAATCTGAACGGGATTTGTTAATGTTTTAAAAATATGATAGCCATACAATATTCAAAATATGTTTTAATTAGCGTGAGCGATATTTAATTAAGATAGCATATAATAAATTGACACACGCTTATGTCGAAGATTTAATTCTAACATTCTAATTAAGTTTGCCCAAGTAGTTTTAAAGCACAAATTAAATCGCCCAAGTTCTAGCGGTTCTAGTTTAAAGTTTAACTTATTGCCCGTATAATTTAATGGAACACGATTTCACATCCGACAACTGTCCAAACTTGACAGGTAACGGAAGTGTGTAGCGACACACCCGTCACCACTTTGACCTTTCACGATAACCATGCGCTATTTCCGTACCATTAACCTTTTCAATAAACTTATTTCCAATACCACTTCAACAGAATTGACACCATAGGAGGCGTATGATAGCTTTGTAGTCTAATTACAAATTCCTTTCAAAATGAATTTAACATGAAAAGATTGTATAGGTATGTAACAGCCTGCATCCAAAATCTGAAAATTTAACCTCTAAATTATAAGAGATGGATTGAGCGCGTATAAAATGTCCCCACATCCTGACAGTTGCCTTTGGAATATTATAACTTACTGCCAATATCACTGACTGGAATACGGCTTCTTATTGGAAACGTGTCAAGCGCGGTTGTACGGAAGTGTCGAGCGGGACAACTGTCGACTCTCGGACCCTCTTCAAAGTAACGACGCCCGACTTTCACAACGATACTGGTAATATATATTTTTTAGTTAAATGTGTTTTCTCTTGCATTTTATACCGTTACATACATATGGAAAGCCAATGGCTGTAAAAGTACAATGTGACGAGAAAAATAACTTAAGTATTCCTTCACTGAGAGCTTAATTCCCAAAAATGTCAGTATTAATTAATGAACTAACAACACTCATAGCATCGATATCGGTATCGATAAAATTATTATTAAACACGCTAATACAATAGTTTCTAATTGCGAAGCAACTTTTATGTTTTCTATTTTATTGTTTTAGTTACGTTCTCTGTTTCTTCACGTATATGATCCATGCCATTTCTATCGTCATTAAGCACTTGTATTCATTCATCACCATCACCCTCACCATAACATCGTCGTCGTTAACGTAACGTAATAACATCAATAGTTTTACCTCAAAACGGGTCTTGTCTAACAACGGAAAGGCTTAACGCCATTACTTTATCATATTGGCAAGGGTGAGTTGGCATGCTTCATACATCTAGAGGTTAACTTTTACGATTACAATTTTGTTAACAAATCAACGATATTAATATTAGAGTCACGGCATTAATTCTAATAATATAATAATTAATAATAAAAAAATTTAAAAAATTTAACCTCAGACCCTTCGGTAATTTGCATTCGCAGGCAAAATTCTCAGCTACTAGGCTATATGGTCTATTCTAATTTATTCCATCATTACATATTATTATTATTATTATTATTATTCCATAATTAAATGTGAATATGGTAATGGCTGCAACGCTTTTCAATTGTTTTATTTTGCTTACATAATTCAGTAGCCGTCCACAGAGCGCACAAAATGTCATTCAACTAGTGAGAATGTGTTGTACAATGGTTTCACAGCATTCAGCTTTCAGGTTTCACGATGAAGGAGCGTTATTCGCTGGGAACTGAAATTGTGTTCGCGTGGTGGAATTTAATTATCGCTGTGCCTATATCGAGCATATCTGGGAAGCTATTTAGAAATCATTCAACGAAGAGGTACTTGAATGTATTATGTACATGAAAAACGTATATTATATTATGTGTTAGCTTTTGTCCGCAACTTTGTCAAAAAATGCGTCAATTTGTTTCATTAACCAAATTTTAGATTTACTCCCAATCTAAAATTTTAGGTGTCTATCTTCCAAAGTAACTAGTTTTCATACAATCTTTCTACCCCTATTTTACCTATTTTCGTGTGCAATTTCCAAAATTCCTTTGTTGGTGCTCACTTACGTTATATAAAGAATCTGACTGCAAAATTCCAAGATTGCAAGTTCAGCGGTTTCGACTAGTTTAACTACGTACACTATTTGTAACATTTGTTTTATAAATATACACAAAAAAGATGAAAAGTATTTCTAGTCACATTTCATAAGCAAGAAACGAAATATTTTTCAAATGTATCCTTAAATATTACGGTTGCCACGTTAAAACAGTATTCTGAATTCCATCCCGTTAAATTACCCCACATCAAAGGCGAGGAATATTATTAAATAAAATGTTCGTTTTAATATAATTACCGACTGCATGCACGAAATTTACCATTAAAATATGTTTCCAGACATATTTCTACCGACAAACGTTGAATTATTCAGATCTTGTGTCTTTGTGAGACGATTACTAAAAGTAATTGACGTAAAGTATTGTATGTCCTACTAATATTATAAATGCGAAGGTGTGTATGTTTATATGCCTTGTCACCGCCGTACCGCTTGTCCGATTGTAATGAAATTTGGTATGGCGATAGTTTGAAGCTTGGGGATGAACTTAGGATATTTTTTTCCTGATGTTCCCACGGGATGGCCTTCTAACCAGGTAACACTACGGGCGCAGCTAGTCCTACATAACCTTATAGAGCCTGACTGCTGAACTGTAGGTTGTATCGTTATAATCTCTACAAATGTGTAGGTATATGTACTTTATTACGTCAAATCATCATAACACTGGCTCTGCGATTCCGACATTCAGTATATGTAAATACTTCCATACATGCCTATATACGAACGAAACGAGGGACTCGAACTCGCAACCTGCGGCTTAGATACCAGGTACGCCACTAGACCGGATAATATAAATAGAGCACACGAAATTGACGCTCTAAGATTTATATATAAAACTTGATTAAACATTCTATTGCTAGCTCTTACCTAAGCCAGTAAAAATATTTCATCGGTATATGCAACGCGGCGTCTATAATTTCATTTCGGCGGAATGTAATATATATTGTTATTCACCCCTATCCGCTGTGTGCGGGCGGGTTTATTCAAATTTCATGCGATTTGGTCGGTAAAAGTTTTAATACTGCACCGGTATTTTCACAACGGGAAAAACAGCTTTGCTGAGAAATAACCCAGCGCGGATAATTGCAGGACTATCTATTCTGATTGCTTTAATAAGATCAATTTTGCACCGTTGCAGTAGGCATTTTATGGTTCTTGACCTTACCAATAATGAATACTCGTAAACGATCATCTAATTCCAATTTTTTTTTACAGTTCTCCAAAAGAAAGATAACATGTGCCTTCCTAATTACACGACCACAGTATTATGACAGTCACTCTGCTGATAAATAACCTATATCTATTCGTTTCTAAATACATATAAGTATAAATACTACACCCAGACACGAAACAAATATTTCATTTCCATAACTCAAATATTTGCAGTTATACATAGTATGCCCTAAGATTCTCTTAGTAGTGGAGGCAACATGTGTAGTTACGGCCATAAATATATTTGTTTTGATCCTTGTATTGTTCGACTACTATACACGGGTCTTCTCTCATAGTGAGATGATTTTAGGCCGTAGTCTAACACGCTAGCCAAGCGCGGATTGGCAAACTTAACACACCTCAGAAACGTATATATATTTTTAACGTACCTTAAGTTGGCAGAATTGCTCACGATGAGTTCCTTCGCCGTTATAGCGAGCGATATTTAAATGTTATGGTATAAAATGCACGTTAAGTTATATATTAAGTATGTATGTATGTATGTATGTACCTTATAATGAATAAAACAATTTGAATTTGAATGTAAAACGTCAGAGGTGAGTGCCAGGATTTGAATCCAGACCCTCCGGTGTGGGAGAGTGAATTTCAAATTACTAAGCTATCCCTGCACAACGAGCAGGGCACGTATGAATGCTCCAAATTATGAAGACAAAAGTGGGAAGAATCTGCAAGATCAATAAATTAAACAGATAACAGTTTCTCGAACTCCACGCCGTGGAAGGCTTGGACGCTTTACAACAAATAACATCGAAAGGGGACGCAAACAAAGGAAAGTTTCGCTTCGCTACAATGGAATTGTAAACGTTCCTTTGCAGCCTTACGTTCATGTTCCAACTTGTGTTATCTTAATCGCGAATACCGTTATTAGTTTTAATACTTATTTTCATAACCTTGTCCTCGTTATGCGTTGTAATAGAAATCGATACGAAAAAGTACTTTATTACTTAAGCCAAATTAAGCACAATATTAATTAAAGCTCCATAAATGTCTTACAATACATTTCCTACAAAGACAAAGACAAAGACGTTTATTTGCACAAATATGGGTACATATAAAGATGTTACAGATTTATTAGTTCAAGCCATATTTTGCCTTTTACGGCGTACAAGTAGAAGTTAAAGTACAATATAAAAAATTGAAGTAAAGTTAATTATTATTACTAAATTATTATACGACAATTTACACACATGTATGATATTTAAAATAAATACAAAAACATGACTCTGGTACCCAGCATTGCACATATATCAAGACCCGGAGTTTACATCAAATTATAAACACAAATTATAATTACAAATTATAAGTCTGAACGTAGTAGAATTTGAGATGCACCCATTCCAAGCTCGGTGTAATAAATAAAGTTGAGAAATCAGAGGAAGCTAAGTTTTATTTTTAATCGCAAACAAAGCAATGCCAGGTGTTTGTTCAGCGGCTGTTGTTCCTATTGTACTAATCTCAGTTTAATAATCTCGGTTACATACGCTAGTATTTGCTTTAGAGATTTTTTTTTGTTAATCTTTTTTCCGCTGTAATATAAAATAGACGTTACATTGCTATTGTTTAAGTATTTTGTCATCACAAACATAATTTTCATAATAAAAGCGAAGAACATAGTCGAAAATGAACTAAAACTAAATATTATTATCGGTTAAAATTATATGAAAGTGACATTGAATTAATGTTTGTCTATATTTTAAGTTGTTACAAAATGTTTTCCTTGTATGGGCTCGTAAAGTCTACACTACACCTAATATTAAGTTTGTTTGGTTTTCAGGCATATGAATATACACGTTTGTGAATGTAGGTTTTGTAACCTTCACTTTATTGTTCTGGCAATAAAAAAATATTGAACTTAAAAATTTAAAATGTAAAATAAATTTAGGGTTACTCGTGTAGTAAGTAGCTACGTTGTTTTATTTTCCTTTAATCAATATGAGTTACACTAAATATGAAGGATTGATGACAGGATACATTTTGTTAATATCCAAAATATTACATACTAGCTTTTGCCCGCGACTTCGTCCCGCCCCCGTCGCCGTAGTTCCCTTTGGAGGTAGAAATTCGTAAAAATCCAAAATAAAATGTAGCCTATGTTACTCGTGGATAATGTAGCTTTCG
>DWDX01003775.1:0-12628 GCA_018245675.1 Agara michaeli
AGTACCCAACCCGGGATTTGAACCCAGGACCTCCCGATCGGCAGTCGCGCTAGCAACCACTCGACCAACGAGGCAGTTTTAAAAAAATCTACCAAATAGGTTGGCCACATATTTGTACCAAAGTGCATGGAGGCTCCATTGTGGAGCGTGCTATAGATGTCCCACTAATGCAAGACAGACTTGTGCTTAGCAGAAAAACATGAAGGTGGTTGCAGCTATAAGGATATATAAGAGATAGACCAGACCATAATTGAGAACTGCTCTAAATTATAAAGGTGACATGAAATATAAACACATATAAACTTACATGATTATAAAAATATGACCAACATTTTTTATATAATGAGCGATAATTAAATTTCCCCGCCGCGTGTTACCTTGAACGTGACGAGCTGTTGCAACAACTTGACATTGGGCGATATGGAGACTATGGCATTTGAACTCAGGTCCAACATCTTGAGTGGCTCCGAATTCCACCAATTGTTGCGATCCGATTTGGAAAAATCCACTTCTTTCGTCTCTTCCATAACGAGTTCATCGATCTTCCAAACATTTTCCGGCACTATAACGCAACTCCGGTTGTATATTTTCGTAACAAACATATAACTTTTCTAAGCGTAACTGGACTGAAAAACCACTTCTTGTTTTTATGAGATTAAATAACTCACCTGATCCAAGACCCCTATTGCACAAACTCAGCTGCCCGGTACGCTTAGCGGATTTTATCAGACCTGTGGAAAGCTCATTTGCATCTGCATTTTTATCTTGAAAATGAAACACAGACCTATTTGAAGTTTTAATTTTCGATTTTGTAGGTGTTCGCCGTGACATCGTAGCAAAATAACACACCACTACGATAACATTATAACTTTAATTCTAACATTGCTTACAATAAATAAAACATATACATAACGTCATTGTTAATGTTGCAAGCTACGCCGACATCATTTCCCTAATACCCAATGTCTATAATTAATAAAATCATTCGAATTCGTCACTCTTGTAAACTATTCTCATAAGTATGTAATTGCTGGTTTTAGATGATTTTCATTTTTAATTTTAATTGGTCTTTAACAAACTTATATTCTGATCAAATATTTGCTGGTATTATTATTACAAATATTTTTGTAAATCAAACCTAAGTATAAAATGGTAATCATAAGATCGTAGAATATCACACAATCCCAAGTGCTTCCCAAGTACGCAAAATATCTTGTAAACAACCAGTACTTATTATTATTATTTAAATAATATTATTAAATAATAAAAGTTGATAGGCTGAAAAATGTAAATCATACAGTTCTAGCAAGGTTATAATTTGTATAAAGTTAATGTGTATAAGGAATGCTCATCAAATTCTTTGGAACCTTCTTGAAATGTCTTTCACTACCAGTTAGAATAAACAAAAAAATTGTATTTCTTTTACCTTAACTTACCTTTAAGGTCATCTGCAGTTATTTTTATATTAAAATCTGTAGTTCCTTCGTACATAATTAATATGTGACTTATAGATTTATCTTTTAAATACACCCTTGTCTTCGAACTTTATATTGTTACATTTAAAATATGTAAATTTGAATAAAAATCTACGGGTGCATCATGAAATATGTAAATTAAATGAAAAATATACCCGTAGCGTATCGTACCGTTAAACGACCCTTTTTGTGGTACGTCAATTTTGTCAATATATTAAAACTAAAAATTGAAGTTTATATATTATTTTGCAGCCAGCTTAGCTGTACATACCTTCCAGTCACATTATTTGAAAAACTAAATAATGACCATAAAATAGTGATATGGCAACTGCGTAAACTAATAAATATACTTAAAAAACAAGAATCCTAAATAACAAAACAGACTGGCCCAGCTAAATAGAAACATTTTAGCGCTTTGATTTGCTGTGTAAAAAACGACATTCATTTGACACATTGTGACATTTGTAACTGACTGAAGCTGAACAGGCTGAGAAGTTTTGTTGATGTGATGTTAATACGAAAACAAGTATTGCTTATAAAATAAACCACATTTCTTATTAATCGCAATGTTGGAACCTTGGAACGATAAATCAGTCTTGGCACCACCAGTAAACACTGCGTTATGTACCTGTGAAATAGGTAAGTTCAGATGTAAATTTAAATAAATGCAATACGATAACGTGTAAAAAATATTGTTTATAATATGTAGCATTTCTTTCAGATTTAAAAACGGTTCGACATACGTTTAATAATATCATAAATGTACTATTAAAACAATCACCTTTACACAAGGAAAGTGCTATTTTTTCAAGATTGGTATATAAATTTGACAAGAAATTTAGAATTGATATTGGTTATAGATACTTCAAAAAAGTTAATTGTGCGTTACGGAGATATTTGTTGCTTAATTTGTTAAAAGATATTGAGCGATTTGCATCTGTTTTACCTGATGATGAAGACACGCCATATTATTTGCCTACAAGACAAATGCTGGAATATGTGCTAATCAGAGTGATAGCATTTTCTAAACTAATGATTAGAATCGTTGTTTGTTCCAAGCAAGCGGCAGTTTTTTATTTAGACAGAATAAAGAGGGGTGAGAGCCACTGGATGAGTCTAATGCCTTATGCACTTTTAAGCAGAATATGGTCTATGGCGTATGTCCTATTACAACATTCTTGCAGCTGGTATACATTGTTGTACCCTTTATTGGACAAATTACAACTGAAAGGGTTACATTTTTTACCTAATGATTATAAACTACCAGTTGATTTGTGGGACTGGCTGGATATTAAGGATATTAACAAATTTGGCCGTTTGGAATGGTCCAACAAGGAAATAATCAATGTTGATTCATTGCGAATAGACAATGATGGTGATGACTTTGAAAATATTTTGCACTATGTCAATCAAATTAATGAAGAACAAGCAGAAAGTCAAGAAACCGAGCAGAACTCAACGGTTTCTAAAAAAATTAAAATGAGTGATATCAGTGACATATCAGTGAAGGAAGTGGATCAGGGAGTGGTTATATCCAGGGATAGTTTCGAAAGACTTATTAATAACAAACACTTGCCTGTCAAAGACATTAAGAATGATGGTTACTTGCATGTTATTGATTTTGTCACTGATAAGCGTACATTGCAACAATTCATTGACAAAGAAGAAACATTTAGAAATGAAGGCAACAACCGTTCCTTGACCAATCATCTCACTTTTATGCAATGGCAATCTCTGAAGCTATGTTTGGCAAAGCTCGATAGCTTGACAACAAATAATAGAAAATTGCAACGGAGATTTCAGAAAATTTGGCAAGAGAAATGCGATAATATTGAATAAAAACAAACATAAAAGTTAAAAATGATATATTTGCTAACACAATGTTACAAAACTTATATATACACATAAAGCACCATTTAAGCAGACAGACAATGTGTGTTACATATGAAATTTCAAATAAACATGCTTAAATCATATATCAGGTACATTATTAAAGAATACACAATTTAGGTGTAGGGTAATAAATGTTTAGTTGATAACGCACTACTCCAGTGCAAGGCTGTATTTGATGCCAGACGTACCAACTGTGCTTATGAATGTACTTATTTATTGGTTGGTTGTTGCTATGCCTATGAGTTCAAATCTGGTAATAACCAAAGAAGTGTAGGCATCTTTACAATATACCATCAACATTATTGACAAGAGAGGTATCACCCAGATTCGTAAGCACAATCTCACATAGAAGGAGACAATCCTGCACATGGCAATACTGAGACACTCTTATTTTAGTTACTTAGCAAGATGGAGTGGATGCTGTTCTGCAGATCAGTGGAAAAGAGAAGGTCTGAATGTTCCCTAAATGACTGATCCCGAAGATGTGTTGTCTTTCGTGACAGAATTTTCACCAAAGCGGTAGTGTTCAATTTCCACAGATATTAGTGGTCTACGGGAGTTACCACACCCGCATCTTATATTCCCAACTTAGTGTGACCTAATTATAAGTATATTAATATATGTATGGGCCTTTGTATTCAGTTATACCTTCTTACACTTTTGTTAACATTGCCTAAAATATATATACATGCATGTTTCAAATGTCTATTAATCATAGTAATGATACTTTCTCATTATAATAACCATTAATTACCATCAAAATGCAGCTGGAAATATTAAAAAACAACTGGATACCTGATTATAAAAACAAAACTGGTTTTAATCTGTGAAACAATAAATTTAAATGCAATGTACCTCAAGAAAAATTGTCATTTCTGATTTCGATATTCCCAATTGTTCATAAATGATACAGTATGAACCGCTGTCTAGAATTTAACACTTAATAGCCTTAGTAATTTCTGACAGAAAAAAGGGAATGTGACATTTATAACAAAAATTAAAATAGACATGGTAGATGAAACAAATCATTATGGATTCCTTTATTTTTTATATTACCATATTTCGTTTTTTTCCCATTGTAACAGTATTTCTGAATTAACGAAACAAAGAGAAAACTTGTCTCTATAAACATAGCAGTATTGTATGCTTGCAATTTAGATGGTCTGTGTTAGACTTATTAATAAATCCTACAACAGAACAGAATTCTGCAATGATTGAATTCTAAACAAAGTAATTATCCTTATTAAAACACTGGGATTTAATCTTAAAACTTGTTAAAGTGCTGTCACTTGAAGAATGCGGTAAACTTTGTTACAGTCCTCTGTATGACAAGAATCTTTAATAATTGTCAGTTAAATAAATGCTAATCTCAAGTGATTTAGGATCATTAATCTGACTGGGACATCTTCACTTGGAATGCATTCCAAAATAATGGTCTATGGTAATTTGAGTTTTTCCATAGACTATGTGCAAGTTTGACTGTATCTCAATTTGTCATTTCATGTTTGTTACAGTGATATTGACATTACTGATTATTCATACATTACTTTGATATTAGCAATCACAAAGAATGTCATATGATGTTCATTAGAAAAAAGAACACAGTTTAAATTGCAGTCATAAAATATGTCCATGAAATTATCTATACATAGAAGTGGCGCATATCCATATTAATTATACTATTGCTTAGGAATGTCTTAAATTACAATTAGACTGCTTTCCTATACAATAAATGCCATGGATTTATAATACAATCTCATTCATATAACTTGAATATTTGTGCCTAAAAACAGTGACAAATATTATAAGAAAAGGGCCAGTCTCATAAATGTTCCCTCTAACATTTTTTGAAAAATCACGAATGATATATATGTATATTTACGTATAGTATTGGAATATATAATTACATTAACATGCAAATCACTGTATAATTCTTAAACATTAACAAAAAAATTTGAATAATGTTACATAAATAAAATATTGTCTAAATTAATACACCAGGTAATACAATGAATATGTGAGACTGCAACCTCCCTTTGCTAAAATACATTCGACCTGAAACAGAAAAAACAGATTAGGATTATTTTAAAGGTAATGATAGATAAGAAAGCAGAATATTATTATCATATTATTTTCTCTTCAACTACATAGAAGTTTCTATACTGGCAGATAGTGACATAACATAATATCGAATGCGAACGATTCACGGAAACAAAAAAAGGGAATGCTATTTACAAATAAGTAGGATTTAAATTTCCAATATTGGAATAATGATTTAAAATCTTTGAATGTTTTGAATTTTATGACACAGAGATAAAAAACTGTTAATCATTATTATCTCTACCTACATGTCCCCAACGTCATCTCGGGATACCCGACACACTATCATTTTTTTGCACACTACATTCTTTAAAATTCTCTATAGCCTATCTGTAGATCTTAGATGGAGTAATAAATATTGCAGTGAACAACGTTCAAACAAGAAAAAAGGAAACAAATTCATGCTCCCTCACAATTACTCGTTGCAAATTTAATAGGGCCTGGTAAAGACTGACTAACACAACATCTTCAGTTTGGCCAATTACTTTTAAAAAATCCCTACTTCTTGCTATCAGCAATGAAAACTTATATAATTATGATTTTATATACGCAAACCTTTTTTATCATCATTATTATTCATCATCCTTAACCCATTTATCGATTGATTTTATACAAATCTTCCATTATTATTTATCGACTTACCTATGCATCATCAATAATGAAACGAGATAAACGACAATGTTATGAAAAATTCATTTTCGTGCACTGGATAATTTTTGTAACCTTGCTTTCAAGCCACCTTCTTTTTTAGGTTGTGTTAAGGATTTTCTTTCCTCTTGTAACTTCTTTGTTTCTTTTAATCTGCAAAGTGAATTTGAAATAAACAGCACGATTAGACAATTTTAAAGTGTAAAAGTGGAATGTTAACTTACTTTTCTTTAATGGCTAATTGTTCTTCTTTTTTAAATATGTCTTTGAAATCACTGCAAAATGGTATCCATAGGGAGAAAAATTCTTTTGGCTCACAGTCTTCAACTTTACCACACTTAGGAGAGTACTGGTAGAATTTAACAGTGCTAATAAACTTGTTGCGACACTCTGTTAAATTTTCATTTTCAGTCTTTAATTTTTCTTCAGCTGCATTCATGAATGTAGTCATTTTTTCTTTAAACACATCGAGCCTTTTGCAAGTTTCAGGTGACAATTCGTCTCCATCTCCGCCCCGGAACTGTGCGCAATCCATTACTCGTTTCATTTTTTCTTTGCAGCCTGTGGAAGCAAATACATTGCAAAATGGAAAAAAGGGCTTTATTTCAATTTGAGGAGTACATTGATGACATTTCTAGTATTTAAAATCCAAGGCTTTAATACTTTTATGACGGCCTTTAAATTGGTCGACGGTTTCTAAGACAACATCTCATTAGCATAAAAACAAAAATGAACCCATAAAATATTTACATATACATAATGGTATTCTTTAGAGTGAGAGCTACGTAGCGTGATACAGGTGATAGGGTAATAGAATCAGATATATAATAATGTACCTTCGAGCTGTTCAGCGAGCGCGGTGAGGTGCGCCGCGCAGTCGGTGAAGTCGAGCGCGGCGGCGCGCGTCACGTCGCCCGGCTCGGGCACGGGCAGCGCGCACGCCGGCGATAGCGCGCCGCCGCGAGCGCGCGCGTACGTGCGCACGATGAAGTGCAGCAGGGTTACGTTCGATTGTTTTGACTGTACACACAGCATAAACCACGTCGCTTTCAGATAAACATATGTATGTAACAAGAAATTGAATATTTGTGGTTTCATGATTATCAAAATATTGATAGACAACTATATTAGAATGGTTCACAAAATGTGTTTGCATTAATTATGATAATAATCTTTAAACCAACACAAAAATATCACATTTTACCTTAACATCTTTTAATTTGGAAAGAATTTCCAGACCAAAACCATCTGCTTGACCCCTTTGACCATTTCCTCCATTCATATAATTGCCAAGTGTTAATATTATGGCGAACAGTTGCTTCAGAGGTTCACTTGTCATCAGAAACTACAAGAAAATGTGAGTACATAAAAAGCTTACTTCATTATTGTTTATATTACAATGTTATAATCAAATTATCTTTTATTTTACCTCGCAAGTATTTTTCAAGTTATCTAATTTGTGCATTGTTGTATTAACACTATCTTCAAATTCGGCCTGAAACATGAAGCATGAAATTCGTTCTGCAAAATTTGGTATTCCCGACAAATCATGCAAGAATGCCTCAGGTTTATCCAAAGGAATGTCAGACTTGTTTCTCAGATGCTCCTTTATTAACGATAGCTCTTCATCCGTTGCGCGCTGAAAAGTGCATCATAACTATTTCATGGGACATAATTAAAATGTCAGTGATAAATGTCTTTTAACATATTATCAATTATATACCTTACCAGCTCATAGATTTGTTGTAACGCTTCTAAACTCACAACTGATGTATCAAAGTTGTAGATAGCATTCTCAATTTCTGAAAATTCCACATGTAAACTTTGCGCCAGTATGCCTACGTTTTGCGATCTTTTGCTATCCAATATTTTTATTGGTTGAATTTTGGTTTTGACCTCGACTTTTTTCTTTACTGGAGCCTTAACTACTTGTCTTGAAAATAGATCTGTAAATTCGTCTATGTTATCCAGTTTTGTCTCTTCGATTTCAAGCCATAATGGTTTTAATTTCGACGCATCTGCTTCTCCCTGATTTGTGGGTGGCAATGGTGTTGCTAATATTCGAGTCCAATATAAAGGTTTCATTGGCGATGCTGGTTTCACAGGATTTTTCCTTAAAGCTGAAATATAGATCTTTCACCTTTAAATGAATTGTTAATTATATTTATCGCAAAAAATATTAGCAACTTTGAAGTTGACAATAGGCAACAATATTAAAAATGTAACTCAAGAGATACTTACTAGCTCTTTGCATGTTCCAGCCGCCAACTGGTGGCGCCGGGAAAGGTACCGGTCCAGTGTTAGGTGGATTAACAGGTGCTGGATGTATTACTTGATTAGGACCAAGCATCGGTGGGGGAGGAGGGCTCACACCAGGAATTGGTGGAGGCGGTAGACCTAAACCTGGTAGTGGAGGGGGTGGGGGACCCATTCCGGGCATCGGTGGTGGAGATGGTCCCAACCCTGGCATCGGTGGAGGTGGCGGTCCTAGTCCCGTCATTGACGCGGGAGGCAGTCCCATTCCTGGCATTGGAGGAGGAGGCGGTCCTAATCCTGTCATTGGTGGGGGAGGCGGCCCCATTCCCGGCATTGGTGGAGGGGGTGGTCCCATTCCTGGCATTGGTGGAGGCGGTGGTCCTATTCCTGGTATTGATGGGGGAGGCAGTTCCATTCCTGGCATTGGTGGAGGAGGTGGTCCCATTCCTGGCATTGGTGGGGGAGGTGGTCCCATTACTGGCATAGGTGGAGGGGGCGGTCCTACTTCTGGCATTGGTGATAAAGACGGTCCTACTCCCAGCATAGATGTGGAAGATGGTTCTATTCCTGGAATTGGCGGAGGAGAAGGTCCTATTACCAGCATCGGTGAATGACTCTCTGGTACGATTTCCAAAGGAGTAGAGAAAACATTTTTTTCACATAATTTCTGTTGCAGATCACGGGATTTACTTTGATCTGTGTCAGCTATTATAGAGACAGATTCAATCTTGGACTCTGAGGTATCAATAGTTTCATGTTTTTTGCCTGATAATAATGTTAATGTATTTGGAGGAGTCACAATTTGATTTTCATCAACAGTCCCCGGCATTGGAGGTGGAAGAGGTGGCATACCAGGGAGAGGAGGAGGCGGAAGAGATGATGATTGACATACCAGTGTGAGCTCAGACTTGCCCGATGAAGAAACTGATTGAACAATTTTGTTAGTTGAAAGTACATCCAAAGAATCTTCAACATGAGTGTCACGAATTGAAGAAATTTTTTGTTCATGTTCAACAAATGTTCCATTTTTAGACTCTGATTTATTAATAGAATGATTTGACTGAGATGACTGAGTAATTTCAAAATCTGAACTGATTTTCTTGTCATTCTTACAATACAATACTTGAGTAGCAGAGTTATAAGTACTGCTTGCATTGTTAAACAATTTATTATCTATGTTGATCACAGTTAAGGAATTATCAATATCAGCAGTTATTATTTCATTAGTAGTGCTAAGAAAAGATGCATCAGATGAGCTGTCATAATTTGTAATATAATCTCCGAAACCCCTTGTTAAATCACTCTGCCTCTCATTGTCTTGTGATACTGATTTCATACCCACCATGTCGTCGTGGCTTTCTATTAGACCATCTTTTCGCATTTGTTTATTGCTATCACGGCTTTTATTTAACTTACAATAATTTTCTATTTTCTCAGATCTAACTTCACTCTTGCTATCCACATTTTTATTTATCACTTCATCAATTTCAGTCACTCTACTTAACTCTAAACTAGTAACGGTATTTACATTTGTTCTTAAATTGGCATCATATTTAGATACATTTATCACAGGTTTATTTAGCAGCTTATCTACCTCAGTGACATTATTATATGTTTGCACTTCTCGGTGTACTAATTCAACTTTGCCAGTGTTCTGTGTATCTCTTAATGGTGTTACTAAATTTCTGTAGACATTTTGATTATTTTCAAAATTAGTTTTCAGTCGGTATTGTTGTAATTGGATTTCTAATTCTTGAAGTTTCCTTTTTAAATCTGATATAACAGTTTTAGCTTCATCTACATCATTTATTTCAATATTATTGTTTTTACTGGAATGCTGAGTATCTTCAGATCTATAATAAATTTGCTCTTGTTTCATTTGGAGATAATCTTTATCAGGTGGCCATAAAGATGTTTGTAATTTCCCAGGTGTAATAGGCTGTGCAATAGGCACCTCCATATGAGTCCAATAATACATTAGATTAGGCTGAAATTAAAGAAAAGCAACAATTATTTGTATATTTATTTTAACTGTGTATGTGTTTGAAGATTCCTCCCTTGGAACAAAAAAAGTGGAATGCTAAGAATTGAACATTGTTAAAATGGGTGTACAGTATATTTAGGAAAGAAATAGCAGTATCATATAAAAAGTGGACTTGTCAAGATGGTCAAAATAACATGCCAAAATAGTGATTACCTGTCTACCTATCTACCTATTATAGACCTATGTCTACCTACCTATTACAGACCTACGTCTATTAAACTAAGTCGTTATTTTTTACTTTTACAACCTATTTCAACCGAGTATTTTCAATGAGAAAGTTATGCAAATAAGAAAATTAGCTCGAATTTGAAATATATAAATATGGTAATATTATATATATTGGTACATCAGTAAGCTATAAATTCTTGAAACTAATTAAGATAAAAGATGTTGCAAGTTTTTAGTAGTAGCTGAAATGATTACAACCATTAAGCTGTGATATTAGGTTCTAAATTACAAAATTATTTATTAGAAGAGTTCATTGAGCAAAAGAGGAAGAAATACAAAAATGCTATTTCACGACTACAATAAACTGAAATTTAAAGTATATAGCTTTCGTACTAATAAAACAAACAATCGTAGAGTTAAACGTTTTCAAATGAAGAACTAACCTTAAAAATGTTTTCAGTTGGGGCATCCTTATCCGGTATCTGCCGCAACACGCCAGCAGCCAGAAGATAGGTGCAATACTGAATTCCTATTGTTTTCAGATCTTGCGTATTTAACGCGTTTTTAATTTGACTATTATCGGCGATTGATGATTGAAACCAGTTGAGAAGCATTTGACCTGAAAAATAAAAGTATTAAAACTCATAATAAAGCAATAATATGTCGCATAATCCCAAAAGTTATTTATTTATATTACTTAGCGGATTAATTATTGTTAACAAATTTTGAATCACAGTTGCTCACAATTACTAAAAAAATGACATTAGTGACGATTTGACGTATTACAAATTGTTTGTAGTTTATTTAATTACTAAAATTTAAAGAGAGTGTCCAAAGCTTCAAATGCTTACAGCCGCCTATCTATTAGAGTTGGTACATTATGAGATCTGAAACTTTTAAAAGCTTAGAAGCTAAATGGCAAACCTAACACCATCTTCGAGAAGATCATCGATAACTCGTAAATATTAGTTTCCCGTTACGTTGGGCCTATACATAGATAAATATTTTTTCTATAGATAATTTACCTGCAGAGAGACCACTAAAAATAATATGGATTACAATACTGCATATTAATTTTTAGACAATAGCGTGGTTTAACCCTGGCAGTTTTCAAAAGTCAACCGTGCAAAGCATCGAGGGCATTCAAACTAGCTAATGTGAATATCTTCTTGCTCATTTTGATAAGATACAGAATCATTGTTTAGAGGGAGTTTGCCAACTCTCTTTAGTGATTCAGAAAACAATGGATCAAATACGATGTTTATGTATTATATTTAGACTTACTCGGTAACGTAACTATTTGATCTTGTAGAGATATATTATAAACCAATATTTCGTACAAAGGTTTCTTCACATTTTTAAAAACAAAGTTTGTAAACACTTCACCAGATCTAAAATCGCATTGGGTAACGATTCGTTGAAAGTCGTTTGTAAAAGTCATTATTGTGAAACAATACCACTGCTTAGGCTTATTAATAATTATCACAAGTTGCTTTTTAGACACATACAACACTATTGAACTATTATGTTTTGTAAGTTTTAAATTGGTTTCTATTTTCTTATTCCTTTTGTTTGCAGACTCTACATCAAAGGTAGCCACTTCATCAGTGTGTAAACCAAGAATAGTTACAATGTCTTGTATTCCTTTCTCAGTAGTTCGGTTCTTGCCAAGAAATTTCATATAATTAAACTGTGCCACTGAAGAACTGGTAAAGTTAACGCGACTGGTTGATAACTGCATCTTGGATTACGGAATTAGTCAAAGTTTTATATGGCTATATTTTAAAGTCACGTATACACTACACTTGCCACTTATATCTATACTGAGTTAAACGATTATAAGATAAGATAAACGGATAGCTATCTATTTAATTTGTTAATAAAAGATAAGTTACTTCATTCACCTACCTGTAAGCGTCGTGAAAACATCTCGAAACTAAAGTTGTCAATCTAATTTTCTATGTGATATTTATATGAAATAAATATATTATGTTAAGTATTTATTATTCAAATGATAATCTATAGCTCATACAACATTTTATAT
>DWDX01003776.1:0-12627 GCA_018245675.1 Agara michaeli
ATTGCTGACGTAATCACCATCTAGCCCCCCTCTTCCCCTTTGTCATCAAAAATAAGCAAAAAGACCCCCCCCCCCCCCCCTCCGCTCTTCCGTGCTTACGTAATACTTGAATGATCCCATAGGGAAATATGCGGAACAAGTGGAGCTTTTGAAAAACATATTTTTAACACTCAAAAAGGTTTTGGGTACAAAAGAAAATAAAATTTAGGCTAATTATATCTTCTCGAAAGTACATTTCAATAGAGCACATGAATGAATATATTTTTAGCGACGCTGAAAGTAAGCAAAATGATCTAACAAAAGCAGTTAGGGTTGAGTATAAACAAGTTGACGTTAATGATTTAACATGAAAAGATAATTCAAACTGTTTAAATTACACCAAATCAATAACGGGTGAAAGTCGGGAAATAAAGATGAATACAATGATCTTCACATTTTGTTTTTCCTACGTCTAAACGATATTTTTGTAAATATCATGGCATTAACTACAATAAAAAAGCTTTTAACGTTTGCAATTGGGTTCTGCCAAGTATACATACTCGATGCGTGACCATTACGATACAACAGACGAGGTGAAATAAACAGCATGTTTATTTTTTACGAAGGAAAAGCTGTCCAGTAGTTTTAATTACTATTTAAAACTAAATCTTAACGATGAACCAGCATAGCGCCCATATTGTGCACTTTTATGAATATATACGAGCATCTGAAAGATTATAATGTGTACCTTTTCATTAATAATAATGATATGTTAGGTTAGGTTTTTAAATCAACGTCTTCAAAATAAATGATTAATTTTTATCAAATCTTCACAATTATTGCCACCCATGGACATCTACAACCAACATCTAATACGACTGTAGGAATGGGACTGTTAGTGTGATTTCAGTTAGTAATAGGTGTTAATAAGAATTCGTTAATCAGTATTCATTAGTAACAGGACTGCAGGAATGGGACTGTTAGTAATATCAGTCCAGTTAATATCTATTTGTGGAGGTGTATTACACTCCTCTGCCTACCTCTTAGGGGATTACAGGCGTGATGTTACGTAATATCTATTTATTAGTGTAAGTGCAGTTAGTATTCGTTAGTATACGCTCTATTACAGGTCGGCCACAGATACGTTGCTACTGCTGAAGATTGAAACGATCGCCTCAAATACGTATACACGTAGTATATTCGTATTTATTGATTTGCAAACATTTGGAAAAGCAACTCATCTGATTAAGAGAGAGGTGAATTGTGAGTGAATCGGGCATGGAGTATCAAGGTTGAGTGGCGTAGTAAATGCACGGATATAAATAGACTGAACTAACCGCGCACACGTTAAACGTTTGACTACTGCTCGTGTTATGTGTGTCCGTCTTCAGGTACGAGTATCACATAATAGGCAGAGATTCTTCTGTTCATAACGTTCATTCTTGACGGAGTGTCGGTGAGCACCTAATTGCCAAACAGCAAGCCTTGCATTTTATTTCCATCTGGGACAAACATTTGTGTGATGAGCACATTGGTTTGTTCTGTCTGCGATAAAAATATCTATATAAGTGTAATATGTGTACATACTCGTATTTGATTTCGTCCCGCGCATATATTATTATACAAATGTTATTATACATATAAACCTTCCTCTTCAGTCGCTCTATCTATTAAAAAAAACGCATCAGAATCAGTTGCGTAGTTTTAAAGATCTAAGCATGCATAGCGACATAGGGACAGAGAAAGCGACTTTGTTTTATACTATGTAGTGATGACACAAGCATTTAATTGCCTAATTTTTAATTAGATTGCCCTTTGTGGAACTGTCTCAGTTATTGTTAATATTATTACAGTGATCGTAATCCTCATTACGATCTTGTGACACGCTCTAGAATTAGCCCCCACTCATACTGACATTCTGATATAAACACGTTTAAATGGTTAGTAACTATACTCGTAGCACCCAATCCACGTGTATCAAACAATATTAAAACCATTCATTTTTCATCTTCTCGATACATATGATTCCTACTTGACGTCTTTAATTACGTAGCTATAATATAATACCAATTAGGGGTAAAATACTCTAGGTAGAGTTAGATGTAAATATGTTAACACCGCTGAACATGCTAATGTCTTCGATTTTATTCGATTGGCATAACAGCTGTTATATAGCAGGAAGGAATTATGGTTGTTCCTCCATAACACAATTCTATATAGCGCGTGTTTATTTATATTTCGTTTGAAAGGGCAAAATCCGAACCAGATTTTTACGTATTCTATTTTATGTCCTAAAAAGAGTTGTCTGATAAAACATTTAATTAATTAAACGATTTAGTAATGTGATTGATGATTAATCAATTATTTATATCGGTTCTGATGTTATACAAAATAGTCAATACCCACGCCTAATGAACGTTTCGAGCTAAAGATGTGTTATATATGGATTTCGCGTTAACATTGCCTGAAACCGGGTTAAGCAGAAATGGTTTTAACAGCCTTTTTAAATTTGTTTTAAGACTGTAACCTAAAGTAAAAATTCTAATAATTGCAATTTTGCTTAAAGAGATTTCGGCATTGTATTCGTCTACATGAGGTCACATAAAACACTTTTTATGTGATTCGTATACATAGTTAAATAACTATATGTGCCTATAAGTAATGTATTTGAAACTTGTAATTGATATTGAAACAGATGCATTCTGATGATGCATCAAACCACCAGGATTCGCTATAGAAACATGTTATTTTTTTAAACAAACGTATGTAATATCTATTGTTATTCATATGAAAAGATGAATGAAGACGCTGTAAGTACCTACGTAGTACTACAATAGTCGTGTAATGATTCTCGCAAACACCTTTTGGTACTCATTAGTTTTGCAGATCGTTTAAAAAATAAATATAAACCGTAGTAGGTACCCACTACCCATGAACCAAATTGTATCTACAACCTGTATACAAACAGTAAGCGAAGAACAAAGCTCTTTGTGATCTTTACGTTTCAGTTTCAATTAGATCTGCTCCACTCTGTAATTCAGCAAGAAATCATAGGAAAAACTGAATGGTTTATGTCGTAAATTTAATATAATATATATTTTTAATATGAACTTACATCGTCGGCTAAAAGGCGTTGGTATACGGGCGGACGCGTGCGCGGCGGTGCGGGCGAGGTACGCCGGCGCGCCCCCCCGCCCGTGAATATCATCGGCGCGCGCACATTCCGGCCGCGGGCCGCGCCGCTCGCCGCCCGCCGCTACTCCAGCGTCTCCGGCCGCCCGCCCTGCTCCCGATCGTGCCACACACACGTATTTATAAACGAAATTCCACACGCGCTATTCGCGGCCGGATACAACTTTTTACACGACTTTCGGCACTTACGACGTACGGAGCACTGAAGAGGCAGGCTCCTGTTGGATTGTCTGCCGAAGTTCGTGACTCAACCGCCGACGAACGTATAAATGTGAAGTTAAGCGATACACAAAAATGTGGCGCTTTAAATAATTACACGATTACGAGAATACTGCAGCGAATAAACGATGGACATTTTATATTTAGAGCATCCGAGTGTTTATTATTTCACGCATTCCGACAATAGAAGATGCAAGTGCAAGAGAGCGTATTATTTTCCAACATTGTATTAAAATAATTTCAAGCAAATATGCAAAAGAAAAATTTTCCAATTATTGTACATTTTATAAGTAAATTAATTAATTTATCGATGTACTTCCACGTCTATTTAGATGCAAAATGTTTAACATTTACCTACTTTTTATGACCATTAGCAAGCACCTAAATTCGATTTCGCTATTGCTTACTACGCGTTCCATTTCATCATTCATTATAATAGGCAAACAAATAAAAAAAGAAAAGTGATCATAATTTGCACGAAAACAAACGAGAAAAGAGAAACAAATGGTGCAATAAATTTTTATTATTAATAACTGGAACGAGTGTGTTGTTATATTTCTATAATTAATTGTTTTCTCTGTAACAAACAGCGCGGTAGTGCTACATTTGTTATTCTACTTTCGTTCTAAAAATGTGAACAGAGTGTAGGACGACCTTAAGACCTGGAACAATAACAATACATTTATTGAGACTTATTCCAAAAAAAATATTTTATCATTTTCAATTAAAACTTAACAAAGAAAATTCTGTGGTAATTTAACGTCTTTCTTTTTCTTGTAACTACAATTATTGCTGTATCCACACTCATACTTAATACATAATTTCAAATATGTCATTTTGGGACAAATAATCTGTTTCAAAATTTTTAATCTATATAAATATACATTTATAATTCGTTTTAGTTAAATATCATAACATATACTGCCATACACAACATATGAAAGGAATATATGTATTAATATTTAAGGCGATAAGTATAAATTTAACGGTCGGCATTCCTCACACGTAAATATACAGAAAACTGTACCAAGATGATTACAATAACTGGAATTGTTATGGTTTTTCCGAACACCTGTTAGCACATATCGAAAAAATTTCAATTTCGCGTATAAATTCTCGAATGCCAAGAATTTTTTTGTAACACACGACGAATCAACGTTAATAATACTGTAAATAAACTAGTGCAGATTTGCGTCCGACCAAATAATTGTTTTGTGAAAATGTATTCTAAGCATTTTATGAATACCAGAATATATCAAACGTCTAGAAACGTATTTATAAATATGTTCTATATTTCTCAATCACGTTCCCAACTGTTTATTTTTGTAGATAGTGTTCGTAAGTTAAAATATATACTGAATGAAATACTTACCGCAATATAAGTATTCAAAGACATAGGTATAACATAAGCTGTTCGTGGAACAATAGGTCGGTGACATCTCTCCATCAAAATAAGCAAATTGGATCGAAACTGCGTAGATAATGACAACCAGTTGGCATTGAAAATTGAGTCGATTAAAAATTCGCTCTGAAAATAATACGAAAAAATTAATAATGTTTTTACTATTATTTAAAATCGATTTTTTTTACATAATTTAAAAAAGAAAATGTTTAGAATTGTCCATACAAAATTGAATTGTCATATTTTTAAATGTTGAGATGCGTTGAGTACAGTACTTCTCCATGTAGTGACACGAAGTATATTTAATGCTTTTATGGTTATACTTTACCTCGAATTTTAGTTGTGTGCCATAATAACAATATATAAAAAGTTGAGCCAACATACAACCGAGATACACGGCCATAGAGACGAACTCTGCAGAAAGTAAGCTTAGCTAGAAAAAGAAAAAAGAAAACAAATTATTCAGCTCTGTCTTAATATTTTTAAATTACATACTTTGCTTTCAGTCCATGTTCAATTCCACGTAAATGAATTAAAATACCTACAATACTTACACCGATAATCTTGTACACTGTCATACAAATTACCCAGGCCATAACAATAAATTGAATGACCATGGCTTCCTCGAATATTGCCTCAACCTCCTTAACAAACCTAAAATGTGTCTTAATGTTAATTTTCCTTATTGCTAATTGTTTTTCATTTAATTTGTGACTGACTTTATGTATATTAATAATTTTCTTGTTACGTACCAAGTAATCTGTTCATAATGTTTTACAGAACGTACAAGTCTACTTTTTAATATATGGTTCCGGGTCTCATTCAAATCTATATATATGCTACATTGATTTGTTGTAACTTCATGTCGATTTCGGTTACTCACAGAATCGAAGTCATTAAAGTGTTCCAAATCGAATCTGACAATTTGAAGCTGCGTCTTCGCCTGAGCGTAGAACGCTACGATTGTACAATCCATAGTGACATTGCCGTATGCTTGGACCAATATTAGAATAGACATGTACGCGAGAGCGAATTCAAAGCTGGAAAGCAAACAGATGTAGGTACTTGAAATTATCTAATTTCAAACTACTGTAAGTGTACGCTAGATTAATTGCTTTTAAATATACGTTGCATCAACTATATGGTAAGTACTTCAATTTGTAAAGATGGTCCGGTATCGTCTAATATTGCATTGTTTACTAAAATTTGTTGAAGATAAATTAGTTAGCTCTAACCCCCTCTCATCCAAGGCTTTCTTCTCTTCCAAACTGCTTTAGTGTTGCCAGTGCTTAAGTTATCACTGCATCATTTTAAAAAGGACCAACACGGAAACGTCCAGTAAGGTAAAAATGTAATTCGGCGATAGATGTACAATAATGCATAAAATATTTTATTAAACTTACCCTGGCGATTTTTTTGTGTTGAATGGAAAATATCCCGTAAATTCGACTACGTAGCCTAAAGCCTTGTTGACGAGAGGGAATATAGCCCACAGCCCGCTACAGACGAAAATTGCTCCGTGATATAACGTGAGCAGTCTAGACATCGCCACGGCATTTGTTTTTAATACGGTTTCATGGAAATTACTACGAGCTGCGAAAAGCTTGTCTGGGAAGAAACGTTTAAAATGCAATGAGTGCCTTAGCTACGTAAGTGAGTCTGTAAGTACATCAAATCACAAAAATAAATTCAATGTTTGCAATATCAACGTTTATTTCATTACCAATTATCGTTACCAAATTAACTATTTAAAAATATATGTAGGAATTAACTGGATTTGTAACAAAACAAGATACCTATTCTCAAACGGTATTTGATTTATCTCCAAGAAAACAAACCATAACTGACCATTTATGACGGTAATTACACGTTGGATGCGGCGGGCCCGCGTGTTGAAGGCTATCTGTTTGCCCAACGTATTTAATGTGGTCAGCAATATAAACAACGTGTCCACCATCTGGTCAATGCTGTGCCGAGCCTGTGTTCAAAAGCTTCGGTTATATATTGTTGTATGAATGTCGTAACGTAATTTGCGTACTATATTTCGTAACTAAATAATGTGGCTAATTACGTCTTCAGCCACCGTGTGACTGTAGATTACGAATAACTACGGCTGATTAATGAGACTCTTAAGAATAGCAATGTCCTTAGTGCTCACGACACTTCATCGTCTTCTTTAAATTTCTTCTTCGGTACCAACGTATTATATACTTTGCTAGAAAGAAATTTGCTTATCTCACGTATTCTTGTACACAGAAATAGCTTTTTAAGTATGCTCATAAGCATGGTTTTTAGTAGCATGTGGATCTATCTGTATCTGATTTTTTTCTGTATTATTTTAGAATCACTCAGAAAATGTTTGATATCTTACCTGCACCACTCGAATTATATGTTGTAAATTATATGCAACAATTAAAAACCACACCAATATCATATAGAATCTATGTAACAAACGTTGCTTTTGTGACACTGGATTAAATGCGTCCAATCCTATATTAAAATAACCCACTCTCGCCAAAGCCTCGAAATGAGGCCTGAAGGCATCAACAGTTTTATACATGGTCCTCCTGTTACTAGTTGTAAAATAAATAGCGAATCTATTCGGTATTATGAATATTTTACTTAAACCTGCTTGTAAGCACACGTAGCAATTATCAATTTCTCGCAATTAATAACGTACAGTACACCTCATTACAGATTAGAATTCATTTTTATTGGTATTAATGTAATGGACGTGCCGACTGTTCCTACGTGGAATATACGTAGACATTTGATTAGCGATTTATATAAAGAAGACTACATGTATGCAAGTGCCAAGGATATTCTAAATACAACTAATTCACTTTAGCAGTCCGTTCTGTTAAAGTAGGTATAGATCATTCAAGACAATATAATTTCACATTGGCTATAAAAATATTCACTTCAATTACCAACTTCGACGAAATGATGTGTCAGATTTTATTAATGTATAAACGTTTCTAGTTAATTATGAACCACCCACCATTCTGGGGCTCTAATTAAGTAGTCAAACTAATAAGCAATGTAGGTGAGAAATTAGTGGAAAATTACAATATTACTATGTAGAGAAAAACCAAATAAAAAAAAAATTAATGTATAGCTCTATTATTGCCTCTACACAGGAAAGTATATTTTAAACGTACAATTGTCAATTCCATAAAATTAAATATTCAACTTCTATGTACTCCACAATTTAGACAATTGTTCGAGAATAGACTGCTGCCAGCTCGTTTGCTACTCTCCAAATATAAAAAAAAAAAACAAAAAAAATATAATAATATACTTAATATCCGCACGTTATTTTTATGTCATTTGACAGTATTATGCAAAATTTAAAATATCAAAAATAAATAAAATAAAAATGCAAATAAGATAATGTTTATTGGTTGGTAATTTTTAGAAAATAATTACATGTACATTATGTATTTATTTGGTACCCAGCTCCGGCCGATCGCGACACAATGCATTTGTTCGTAAAAAAAAAAATTGGAATGTGAAATAAGAAATTACCGACAACTACAAAATACCATAGCTTCTTTATTTTGTACTAAAATATATTCACTGATAAAGAAACCAACGTCAATTGCAAGTATTGTACAGTGCTAATGACAAACCAACTTACATTACACTAAATTTATTAATTTAACCATAAATATTTCTAGTAACATATCTGCTATTTTATCTGTACGAGCTTTCAGCAGAGGACATGAATAAAAGAACCGTGTCCATATTCCACATTTCATCACAATTTGCGTCACTGTAATATCATGAACATATCTGTTATATGTAGCTTGACCAGAAGCGCTATACCGCGCCTGGGGTTACTCCGCGGCGAGGGGCGGGGGGTGAAGAAGCTCGCTTCACTGTGTCATTCGGCCGTCGACGTTTGTGACGGCTACACGTAATTTGTTCCGGTCTGTTTACGTCGTAGCCACATTATTGAAAAACTGTAATGAATATAACAAAGGTGGGAAAATCATCAGCGAAAGAATCGGTATAGTAACGATCAACATTAGAAAAGAACAAATGGGATATCGTTTTAAACTATTTGAATTTAAAAGACATCTTATAGAGCAACCTTAAACGAACTTACTTGTAAAGTTAGATTATAACTATACGAGGGTTCAATCGAAGACGATTACGCGTAAATAATGCGATCGTGTTCGGTTGATACGCGAAATATACTTCCTGGATGACACGTACGTCAACGCCAGTCATGTTATAATACTGTTTACCGTATTACTCAGCGAATATGAAACGGATATCGCGAGATTTATTCTTGTGATTATAGATGTCGTGTCAAGTCGAGCAGTTCGCTCTTTTGTTTTCCCCGCTCCCCGCCTCGCGTCGTCGCACCTAAGGCGCGGTTCAGCGTCCGTGGTCAAGCTGTAGATCAATCTATTAGAATTTCAGGGCACTGTCTCTTAGGGGACGTTTCGTCTTCGACGGGTTCCTTCCGTTTTGTCGCTCTCGATTCTTGGTCTTCACTCGATTCAGTGTTCAAGAGGGCTGCAGCCTCGTCAGTCTTTTCATCCGTATCTACGTCGAGTGTATCTCTTTTTGCGGAATCACTCGGTTCTTCGTTATTTGTGTCACTCACTACACCTGTTTGTGGTTCATCGTCATAGTTAATATCGTCTTCATTGTTATAAGTTTCATTTTCATCGGCGGCTGCCTCCAGTCTCTCGGCAGCTCTTTGAGATGTGGCTTTTTCTTTGCAAGTATTCACTGTTCTTTTACTACATGTAATTCGTGCAGTGAGAGCTCTGAACAAATGAATTATATCTACGGGAGCCCCCTGAAATAAATTGTTGTATATAGGCTTAGTAAATACTTATCGTTAGTGTAACAGGTATCTATAAGAAATGGCATTTTATCATCGATAACCACAAGAGAGATCTACATTAAGAAAAAAAACTTTAGACCCTCTTAGTATCACATAGTTTGCAATTGATTTTTAAAAAAATGTTTGCTGTTCACATGCAGTAGAAGTGAAACGTTCAGAAAAGTAATCATCGAGAGAATCAGATGAATGCAGTGTCAAGAATAGGAAAATTTTAGGGTTATAATCGCAACATTGCAAAGTTTAAAGCGCTGGTGTGCATCTGAAGGTCGTCATAATAAGTAATTAGGAGCTCGGCCACAGCACATTTACATATCAAAGCTTAGTATAACATGAAATCTATAAATAAACGCTGCAAACCATTATAAGGAAGAGCTTGACTTGCTGCTGCGCATCCGCGGCGGTGATCCTCAAGGACTTGGTGCCGGCGCGCTCCACGACCATGTCGGGCCACAGCTTGGTGTTGAGCACGACGCGCAGGGAGCCCGCCACGCGCGCCACCAGCCGCGCCGCGCCGCCGCCGCCCGCCGCGTCGTTCAGCCGCAGCACGCCGCGCCCGCGCTCCCGCCAGCTGCCCGCCTCCCACGCGAACAGACGACACGATATCTGCGTACCGAGCGACACCAACTTGCATCACTACACCGACGGCATTACACAATTAACGTTAACGATTATAACCGTAATTTTAATATTACGGACTATTTGCATTAATTTTATGATAGTGAATGCAGATTTTTGTATACTATAAGTCAACCGTAAATAAAAAAGTAGTCATCACTTCAATTAATTTCTTAATGGTCAATATGGTATTTCTTAGCTTGATAAATCTCCTTTCATACACCAACTCTAATGCGTAACGTTTTCACGCATGCGATACCTGTAACACGTTAATCTCCCCTTCCTCGCCCGTGGTGGTGTAGTTGGAAGTGGGGGGCGGAGGGCGCGCGTGCGAGCGCTCGTACTCCGCGGCCGCGGCTGCTAGTCCCTCGGTACCGCTAAGCTCACTAGTCCCTGCTTCTTCCTGCAATATGGAAGAAAAAATATGTTATTAACCAACAATATGTTAAATTACTGATCATAAATTCCAAGGGAAATTTGACAAATGTTAAAAACATTAGCTTTACAAACCTGACTGTTCTCTTTGACTGATGCAGCAGCGCTCGTAAATAGTAACTCTGATGTACCATTTGAAGAACTGTGATCGACACCACCCGCATCACCATTATTAACCACTTCATTCATTATCACTCTCTCACTTAAATTCTGTCCAAAAACAAAACCTGATGATGAAGCACCAGTTGTGCGCTGGCTTGGCGCCGGAACTTGATTACTGGTTCTTGGGGTGACATTGGCAGAACCTAAAGGAACAAATTTAGGTGCCTCTGCATCCTCTTTTGTCTCTTTCAATCTGTCATCTGAAGATTTTGTTTCCTTCTCCTTAGTTTGATCCGGTTCCTTTTGATCGACTGCATTGTCTGTTACTTTGAGAAATGGATTAGAGGTTGGTTTGAGTTGCGCTGGCCGTAGCACTGAGCCTGGAAATATTCCGTAACATATTCAATAACAACAAAACATTTTAAATAACCCTACTTTATTCCTATTATTTTAAAATATTAGTCCTGTCTTGTAATTGTAGAACAATTAATGATTTGAATACTTAAATATATATGTAAACCAATAATACATGACTACATCTAAACAAGATGTTAAAGTGGAATTGTACATTAGGACATCAGTTAAATCTTCAATAAATCAAGTAAAGTGTTTTCCTATACTAAAGAATACTACAAAGTACAAACCAAATGGATTGCATGATTTTCCAGAACTAGATGCTGAACTGGAAGAAGCGAAGCCTCCCAGACGGGGCTTGGCCAACACGACCCGCGATTGTGACGACCCATTATAGTAGTCTTCAGATGTTTTCCCTGTGAAATATATTTTTCAAATTAAAATGTGTATGTATACATGTACATATTGAAAACTAAAGGGTAATATTAAGTTATCGGAACCACTACTAACTAAATAGAATATTAGAATATTACTTAAAGTATTGGACTGGCTTATTCATGTTTAAGCATCTTGATTACTATGGAACTACAAATATAATGCCTTATTTATCGCTAATCTTATCTATATGGAATTTTTAAGTAAAGTTGAAGTAATAACAATATTAATAAAAATAATTTCAATGTTATTTCTATGGTAGTCATTTGATATTAGTTTAATTTAAACCCAAATGGTCCATTATAAATGAATGATTCTTTAACAGTTCATTTCAAATTCTACCATACTTTTTATCTCTAATATAATCTATATTATATAGATACTGTCTAACATAATTATTGTTTGTATGACAATCAGACAATCTAAGCATTAACGATATTTGATAAATAAACCTAATTTCACACAAGTTTAACACGCATCCGAAGGTTTTCTCACTAGGTTATTGCGATGCAGCTAAGATGTACGATATAGCACGTTTGACGAGAATATCTGTATATAAACTTTTGTATTGAGCATTTACTTGTATATCGTAAAGGACTGTTCCTAGCTCTGAACATAAAACACTTATGCAGATGAATTATACGTGTGACTAAACTAATATTGGCATTCCCTCGCTTATCTCTCAGTATTTGTATGCTATAAATTTCCAAGTAACAGAAATTACAAGACTTTTTACGTTTTTGAACAAAAACATTAGGTATACGCTGTGATATGTACCATTAGATTTTTTTTATATATAATGCTCAAAGGAACACAATTTTTTTTGTTGCTGGTGCAGTATGGGCAAAGGAAAGCAAAATCAAACATTCACGTCGTATTGAAAGGCCAAAGTGTAAGACCTAACAGGTTTCCTAAGACAATATAAATTATATAAACAAATAATTGTTATAATACACTTTTAGAACACAAAATAATTTAACCATACCTTGCTTTGCATCTGCCATTGTCGGATGTTCACATTCACTACTAG
>DWDX01003777.1:0-12627 GCA_018245675.1 Agara michaeli
TGAGCCTATTGCCATGCACCGGGCACACATCCAGACTCCGAGTCACTGCTAGAAATTCTAAATTAGAAAAATCCAACTGTACCCAACCCGGGATTTGAACCCAGGACCTCCCGAACGGCAGTCGCGCCAGCAACCGCCCGACCAACGAGACAGTCAAATTCGAATACCGTTCTGCAATACGCCTTATTCCGCTATCGATTCTCCATAGGACAGGAATCTAAATGATGATTTTACATTAAACCAGTGCTCGCTCGATTCCCACCGAGGACAAACATTTGTGTTACCAGCATGTTTGTTATATGTCCGGGTGTAATAAAGTCGCGTGTGTTTTTCAATTGTCCGGTTACCACAACGCGGTTGTTAAATTGCCTAATTTTGTGTTCACATAGCCGTGCGCGGAATTGTCCCAATAATAATAATAATAATTACGGTACCTTCATCCTCTGTTCTTGGGCAGACTTGAGTTTAGCGGAGTATCCTGGCCAGCGGCTTGTATTGCCTTCAAAATGATCATGCCTTTCGTTACATTAGTCATGTTGCGACTTGACCACCTGACGTGAAGCGTGGTCCATTCAATAAGCGGATTCATTACGTCTAATTGAAATCGCAAGTACCTTATGGTCACTTTGTAAACGATAACGTACAATGTTGTCTATCGATTTCATTGGGAACGATTGAATTTTTGAAAGAACAATAAAATTACCATTTCAATGAACTGCATTACGAGTTTATGAGTGATTTTTTGCGATTTCTTTTATTCGATCAGTTTTTCAATCCTCTGTCAATATGTTGTTGTCGACGTAAATGGAGTTCTAAGTAGCCATTGTCCTTTCCCAGGCTTCGGCCTATCTCCATGCAGAATTTCATTACGATCGGTTCAGCAGTTTTGGTGTGAAAACGAAGCAGATATATATATATATATATATATATATATATATCTATATGTGTGTGTGTGTGTGTGTGTATGTAAGTATTATATAATTTATGTTTAACAGCCGTCCAATTACCATATCAGCGTTTTATTGTCTAATTTTGAAACTTAAACAGTTAGAGAAAGCGAAAGTTAATATCCTATAACGGTTAGATGTTTAGTACCAAACGTGAATCATGGTAACTGTTTACTCGAGATTCGTGTTTCAGTGAGTACAAGCCCCGATGTGTCTATACAGTGGCAAACGAGCAGCCGTCACCGTTTACCGCAACCCTATCCTAACGCAGCCTCGATTAGGATTGTACGAACTGCACTACCAACAATAATATTAATAATAATAACCGGGGACAATTCCACAGACGGCTATCCGCCGCTGGTTACGTCACGATGTTTTCCTTCACCGTTGTAGCGAGTGAAATTAACATTTCGAGACATAAAACGCACACAACAAGTCCGAGATGCACGCTGCGATTTGAAAACACATATGTATTAAGGTTTAACACAAGTATCTGATAACGCCAAAGGAGTTTTATCACTACATAGTACACAACAAAGTCGCTTTCTCTGTCCCTAATGTATGCTTAAATCTTTAAAACTACGCAACGGATTTTGATGCGGTTTTTTTTTAATAAATAGAGCGATTGAAGAGGAAGGTTTATATGTATAATAACATTTGTATAATAATATATGCGCGGGACGAAGTCGCGGGCAAAAGCTAGTATATGTATAAATATAAATTATGTAAAATAAGTGCACTTTCTATAATGTTACGTACTACTTTTATATTAAGCAATTGTTTAGTAATGCAGTTTGTAGTTGTGGCTTGTTAATATTGTTAGGAACGAACTCTAAGTAGGTACCTCCTGGAGGTACTCGACTATCTTTTTCTAGTGTGGACGGGTATAAACGTCTATGTAATTTGTAACTTTCAAATACTATTACAATACAATGCTTAATGGGTGAGTTCCAATCACAATATAGGATTGTAAAAGCGTGTTGTAAATGGCAATAATAAATTGTATTTAAAAATGTTATTTAACTAACTGTATCAATGTACATGAGATTGATAAGGTATTTATCGTGAGATCCGAGATCACAATACGCTATTTCTACTCGTTACTCTAAGATATATATTTAAGGTACCTTTACAAAATTCGTTATAAAATAAAACTTTGTAGACATTGTACATATAAGGTAAGACAATGCTTTTAGAAAAAATTGCTGTGTCGATTCATAATAGGAATTATTTTACTGTACTTTTAGTTTTAGCGACCGAAGGATGTCAATGGCAACTGGCGCTTTGCCAAGCTACTTGTTCACTATACGCGTCGATTGGCAGGAAATAGCGGGGCGATTTGACTGTGCGAGGGAATGGTTATGTCAAACTGCGACGTGGCGTACAGGACAAACGATAGCCAGCTTCGAAATTTTCAAATTTCGAACGGCGAAACATGTTATGTAGATTGCTTGTCATATTTCCTACATTTAAAAAAATATGTATTGAATTGTATAGCCTGTACATTAAGATGTTATGCATATTAGAAGAGAGAGAGAGAGAGAGAGAGAGAGACGAACAATAGTGGAAGTGTGGACAAAACGATACACGCGTCAACAACAAATCTTTAAGATATATAATAAGTGCTACACAAATGATGCAAGAGGGAAAAAATCCTTTTCACGGGTATGTAAAAACGATCGGCCACGTGGTGAAGCTGTGTTGAAAGGAAGTGTTGAAAATTTTGCTCTAGAATCAGCCAAATGTGAATTAGACCATTTACATATACTGCATATGTAATAACTATACCCTTTTACAATAATGCAAATGTAATAATTGACTCAATATAAGTAATATGCAAACTGACATAATGGGATGACATGTGTAGTGAAGACATGTTAACATATATGTACAACCACCATATTTGGTAGGTAATTGCCTTGTCATCATCATCTTACACACAAATATATAGCGACGCTTTAACCTCGCTTCTATGAAAGCCTTCACTCAAAGCAATCAACCCCCGTTCAGGGTTGTCACATGTTACATTGTAAACGAAATCTACATTACGAATTGTTGTGTTCACGATATTTTTAATGTTGTGAATAAAATAAACAGTTGTTTAAAAACCACGGAAGCCAAATATGCAGTGTGGGGCAGGAGATATATTTGGATGTTCCAAATTAGTCCTCAGAGGCAGCAATGGATATGTAAACGATCTCGAATAGTATCTACCTGCTTGGTTTTTTCGTCTGGCATGGATATTTAAGCGTCGAGTGACTGGTGCGTTAGCCCAATGACTGGTGAAACCACTGTTCAGTCTTCGGAGAATTCGGTTTCTAATCCTGACAAATATTTGTGTGATTTGTTTATCAGGTGTACGGTTACCATAGCACAGGATCTGCCTAATTTAGATTCAGATGCTGGTTTCGCTTTCCCAAGTCATTGTTATTATAACCACTTGACGTCTTAATGCTTCTGTTGTTACATTAGTGAGATAAAATTGAAGAACAAAGCGTTTAACTATAAAAAAACTTTTTATAGCGATTTTATATTACCAGTACGTTATCCTCAAGTAGCGCCGAGTAATTGAAATCAATAAAGATTCGGGAGCGGGATGATAATGCGTTTTGTATGGTAATTTTTGTCATTATCCCCCCCTTGACGATTCACTGGCGCTTGCAAGTTTTTATGGCTATCGAATTCTATTAACGTTTGCTTCGGCAAAAAATGTGTGCTTTTTCAAATGATAATTGTCTATCTTTATGTGGGCGTGAGTGTACAAGAATCATGTTAGGTCTGTAAGGGTTGAGTATTTGGTGCTTTCTGAGTACCTTTTGGCATACGACAGATGTTGAGATATAAAAATTATTTTTAGGTATTTATTTAGTCTGCTATGTTTCAATCTGTTTTTTAGATACATGTAATATATTACACACAATTCATTGTATAATTATTATAGATCTTACAGATTTTTTAATGAAAATTACCGCTATTATTTCTATTGTAGAACGTATTTTTAACAGATTACGAAAATATTTGCCACAAAAAAAGAAATTCACCAAATAACTGTGCCTAAAGTTAGAAGTCAGAGCGTTGAAAGAAACGATCAAAACTTCCTCGTTTGATTGAAAAGCTCAAACGCTGTATGTGTTTTGTAAAGGTACAAAAATTAAATTAAGCCCGTGTATAGGCGATGATTTGATCAAACTCACAAAAGTCTAGGGTTGTCGCCGTTGAGTGAGTTTATTTTAAAATTAGATTACCAACCACCAGTGGAAAAGTCATATAAGCGTGTTTTACTTTCCAACCCGAGACATACCTATCGTTTTTGAATCACATTAATATGCAATAATCACCACAGTAAATGTGAAGAAACCGCCAAAGCGTCGCAGCAAGTATGTAGGTATATTCGTAAGTGTGGCGCTAATCCATAAAGCTAAGGAAAAATGGGCTCTTTTTTCCAAGGTAACAATAGAATCAACAAATCGACCGCCACTGTGTTTTTTAATTTCCAAATGTTGTCGTATATCCGTGACGGGTATACATTCATGTCTTTCTCTTCGTAAAACCAGGTCAAGAACGAAGGGTGAAACATGTGAAATGTAAAAAGTGTGAAGGTATAATAAGGTAAAGGGGCGAAGGCTGTATTGTGATCCTCTCGTAAATCATAAAAGTAATCACTTCCGTACGCATTAAGAACACCTGAAAACTTGGTTAAAAGAGATTTTTCGAACTCTGTACATATTGCACAATAGCAGGTGCGATCCGATTGCTTGGTTTTTATGTCACTTCTGGTTGTTTGATGTGGGTTTAAATTCGCGATCGATAAATATCGTAACAAAAATTGTTATACATGTTTTTGTATCTATTGTTTTTGATATTCATTACAGTGTTTTCATTGAGTCCCGAACAATACTTTCATACAGCGTAAACTACCTTTAAGTTTCATATACGTAGTTCAGCGGGAAGGCACATACTTGTAGCTGCTGTCAGAGGTCCTATTGCATTAAGTTAATTTAAAATCGTTAAGTCTATGTTTGGTAATAAACGTTTGCTTCAATACGCTATATGACATCTCACCTGTTCATTTAGAATTGGAATAAATTTTTGAAATTATAAACTTTATTTTACATTTTCATTAAATACGAACCGTTATTATTAAAGATTTGCAAAGTAACCTACTTTTCGCTGTTCTCCGGGAATTTCAAATGTGACTTCGACTTAAATAGGAGCCGAGGAATAAAAGCGATATTACTTGCACCCTCCGCCTTCACACAAAGAAAACGTTCACTTGTTATACGGTTCCTAGTTTTTGCATACGTGCATATTAATATATTAAAAATATCAAAGTCTCTGTACAGTAAAAGACTGCAGATCTGATTTTCCGGTTTTTTCGAATAGAGTTTTTTTTTCTTTTTGTTATTTTTAACATCTTTCTTATAGACACGGGTCTTAGTAACTGGTTTCACCGCGCGTGCTATTAGACGTGCGTAGTCCCCAGTCCTTGAAATATCTCTATACCAAAATCACATCGATCCGTTGGTCCGTTTTAACGTTAAAGAAGGACAAACAAACACACTTTCGCATTTATAATATTAGCATGGACACCGTATTATAGGTACTCGTAATAGTTATAAGCGACAATCCGTGTTATGTTTATAATCTCGTTTTCAATCGAGAAACCTTTGTGTCACAGTATAAAAAACAATGGCCCAGTCTATTGCAGTAGGGCTTAACTAAATCTCGGCCCTAACAGTAGGATAACACTAAATAATGTACAGTTAAGAGCAAACAGTAGGTAAAGCGTGTGAGTTCATTCCGAAATTCGACAAACATTACGAGGTAAGTAAACTTGTAGACGGTTGATCGTAAATATCGTCAGGTAATGTATCCACTATGCATGTATAAATGTGTTTATATGTATTCGTCTTGAGGCGATATGCAGTTGATTCAATAATAACAATAGATATTGGTTACCTGTTAGGGAAAATAACGCCAACTAATTAATATTTCTCAGCAATTTAATTGCTTTATCATAAATTTGTAATACGACTTAATGTCCTCCTACAAAATCCAGTTATTAACAAACTGTCAACCCTTTTCTTGAAAGTGGATCTTTGTACCTAACGCCTACAGATCGGGGCGACCGGATGTTAAAGGGTTTTGACCCTTGCTGACTTATATTATTATTCACTAGTCGGTTACCAAGGTTTCGTTTGCGCAAAAACCAAAATGGTTCATCATTTACTTTACTATTTTGACGATTAATTTCAGTAAGTATTCTAAGTAGCCAATTTCCTGTTAGATAATTCAAGGTATCTCTACCAATGTCTTCGCTGAATGTCACAAATAGGTAAACAAGACATTTGGGTATTTATTACATACTTTACTTTTGTATCCTGCTAAAGGTATCGCGAAGCCTAGGGAGGAACGCGGGGTTATGTGGGTTGTTTGTTTACTAAAGCCCTTTCTGTGTGTGATTCCTCGGAGTTATTGGGTGGACGCCGGGATCTACAAAGCGACTCATCGGTGTCCTCACCGAGTCCTGCGTTGATTCGCCCCGGATGGGACATATGTCTCATCCCATACTTTCATGCCGGTCGTTGGCTGAAAATTAGAGCTCTCTCTCTAGGAACGTATACTCACGATTTTTTTTTAATTCTTCTTACACCAGTCAGGAGATACCGCATCTGTATTCTGGTCCCGAGCTTCGAGCACAATTTATCACACACCAACATATAGATATTGTATACGCGCGCAGTAAAACACGAAACTTAATTAGGATTTCAATTTGCCTTACTAATTCGAGCTGAGTTTGAAGTTTCTACAGGTTTCATCCACATTTCTGGTACAAAAAGGAATCTTCGTCATTTTTGGCCCATAAACAGGCATAAAGGCATAAAGGCAGGTGCCTTGTTACATTAACACGTCAGAACCGCTGAACTGATTTAGTTGAAATTGAGTACAGGGCTACCATTTGGTAGACTAATTATAATATTAATGAAATAGGAATGAGACTAAGGCCATATCATTACTGGCCATCAGGTCGCCAAAGTCAGAATTGTGGCCAATATCTTGGCTATCAAGGAATAACAAAAAAAAAATGTTTCCGCGTGAGCGAAGTAACCGATGACAACTAATATATTATAAGGGCTTTAATTCTGTGCTTTTGTAGGACGAAATCCAACGCTTGAGTTTGGTTTAACATTAACGTTTGTCTTTTTATTCCAAAGTAATAAATCTACCCTAAAAGTGCTCCCTTCCTGAGGTCATCCGTTCGTAGGGCGACGGCACCCTTCCCCACAAACGATTGGGGATAACTTACTCCCTCTCCAACATTTTTTTTGTGTTATATGACGTCTGTTAGACTAAACGCTTAGCAACATCACTTCAGACATTAATTGATATATTGTTAATAGAAAAGTGGAAATACCAAGTACTGGGACAATACGGTACTACGAAATAACAATATTTATGTACACTCTGAAAATTGTGTGCTAAGTCATTGTCAAAATAAATGGTTTCTTTTTAAATGGTTAATCTTAGTTTATTTTGCCTTTAATGGTGTATTGAAAAAATACACAAAATTGGATATAATAACTAGAAGGTTCTATATTTTTATACCTCCGAGCATAATATGACAATTTCAAATACAACGAGGTCGAGTTTCGCATTCTTATAAATTGAGTACCATATCGATTAAAGTTTGTCAAATATAGCAATCTATATTCCAATGAAGATGTATTGCATAATTAGGTTAAGGTTAAGTTCATTCAACTTACCGAAAACACGTAGGTACATGTTGAGCTAACATGTGCAGATGAGCGGAATTCTAGTAACGAATTTCATGATCGATACCAAGTATTGGGTGACACGCTTTATCATAGTTTGCTTTCAGCTGTTACAAAGTTGTGACTCCACACGGTTAGTACCTCCTTATACAATTGAAACGATATTAAAATCACTCCTTAAGCTTCTTTCTTCGACTTTTTCTCACTATCTGCGAAATCGATACTCACGGGTTCCTCAATACTTGGATTCGTGCGAACGATCAAAGAAAAGGTTCAATTTTAAATTCAATCTCCTAATTATCATCATTCTTTTATTGATGCTAGTCATTTCTAGAAGAGGGTAACACTATATTACCATAGTATGAGCGGATTGGAAGACACGTACACTAGACAGCTGACAGGCGTGCACGTTTTCTTAGGATGTCTCCGTTCACCGTTACAGAAAGGAATTTAGGTCTATTTAATTTCGCAAAGTGCAAGTTTCTTGCTATACATTCAAAATTCACACCCTGAGTGCGACATTTGAATTGAATTCGAATTACTGGCTGGAATGTAAACCTCTACACTTCTTAGTTTAGTCGGTGAATTTAATTTAATTAATTGACTAGGGCGCTTTAAATAACTTTTAAAGACCTCTTATATAGCTTCGGTAGCTCTCGAGTTAACGCTCTAACTTACCGCCGCTAATATCCAATACCTATCCGTGAATTGATTGCAAGTAATTAATATTAGACCGTAATTATTACACTCTATTACATCATTGTTAGTGTTGTTTCGGTAGTGTATTGTTTGCAATCAACTATTGTGTGGGATTTGACAAGCGATTTATATGCCGAATTGGCACTGCAATATAAATGAACACACGAAATTACCCCTGTCACTATTTTATTTCTATGTATTACTGCTATACTACTATTGATTTGTACGAAAAGTGCATAATATTATTAAATTCTTAATAAATTGACTAAGACCATGAAAAATGAGTATAAAAATATTTCAAAAGCAGCGGTCGAGCGATGCACTTTAGTCCACTGAACTGTAAATGCCTCTGTGAAGTTAAAATGTTATTTATTATTTTGCTTGCCGTAGTTTTTTGAAGGCTTGCATAATGTTACCTCAGTCGCATATGGTTCAGTTGATAATAGTTTTATTGATAATTTACAAGCCGTTAAGTACATTATGACTGAGAAACTAAATTTTATGTAGGTACTTCCAGTATCTCTAAGATGAATAGAAATCGTATGTGACACAGATCTAATTTGTACTATTACTATTTAGCCATTATCTACTAGCGATTTCAAATACGAATAGCCTATTTTAAAAAGCTCTCACCAAGTTTTGTCTGTTCATCGCAGCTTAAAATGTGCATTAACGGGTTGCGGTCTCGTGTTACTCACACGTGACCTGTCAGTTATTGTCGGATATTTTTGGAACAAATTTCATTGTGTGTTTCGTCCTACGACAATTTGTTAACAGGGATACCCTACGACCATCACTACCTTTTATTTCTAAAGATTTGGTAACGTTTGAGCTCTCAGTTAATCTCTGATCTATGATATTCTTCAACTTCACCGAATCCGTAAACATCAGTTGAGGAGAATAATATTTTAGGTGCAAGTAAAACGTTATTTGACTTGATTAATTAATGACTGTATAAGCAGAATTCCAAGATACGAGGTTTTTAAATCAAATATTAATATGATGACCATTTTAATAGGAATGAGAAAAATATGATACATATGACATTATAAAAATATTATTTTTACAAATTTGAATATAGAACATTTTTATTACAGCCAGTATTATTTTTGAAAAACCAGTATTTTCTTAACATTGACTTCACCTATTCCATGTGAAATAGTCTCATCCATTCATTTTATGTATACTGTATTTTGCATTTCTAGTTTACATTTATGCGAATAACATTTGAAACTTCCATGTATATAGATTTCCATCCAAACTTGTTACTTATTCTGGGACTATTCGGTACCCATCAGTATTTTTATACTCAACCCAATTCCTGAACCTTATTCGTGTGTTGTTTGAAAATGCTATTTTAAGTGTGTCATCCAGGGGTGAAAATTTAAAGTAGTTAGTATAACTATCTGGGGTAAATTGAAAATATTTCGAAAGTGTGTGAAGTCTGCTAATCAGCACGTGGTCAGCGTGGTATACAATGGTCTTAAAACCTTTTTTACTATCAGAGGAAAGCCGTGTATAACAGTCGAACAATGACAGGGTCGACGTATATTTTTAACCGATGTTTTCAATTCAATAAAAGTAAAACAGCAAAAAGGGTCGCACTCAGCATTTGATAATGACCTGCGACGGCTGGGTTAGACTTGGAAGCGCCAAATACACATATATCCAGATACCTGTTGAATTTAAAGTAGGTACGCAAGTTGAAATTAAAGTGGCATTGTTGTGATTTTATGTTAATGAACAAGCATCAGTAACTCAATACGATATCAAAGCCTTTGCCGAATGTACCTTAATAGTTTCGTTAGATCCATCCCAGAGTAATTTATACCGCTAAACTTGTTTATATTTGTATTAATGTTAACGTATAGCTTTATATTCATTCTGCAATCAACGCCTCTTGTGTTGTGGAGAAATCTAGTACATATTGATTATTCCTAATGATTTATATACAACCTATACCTACTTGAAATTTTATATATTTTGGAATAAAATAAAAATATTTTTTTATTTTTTTATTTTGGAATATTTCTTAATGTTGTTTTGGCTAATTACTATGACTTTTGCAGTTTTTAATCTAATTAAATTCTGTTAGATACATTAGGATTAAGTATAACACTAACGCATTGGTGTATCTGTAATGTTAGTTTTAAATGGTAGAATAAATAAATAAATTCAAATATTATAATTTTTTTGTCTTTCTACTTACAGTTAACTTTTCACTACACCTTACATTTAATACCACATTTAAGAAGTTACTGTTATCTATTTCAAGTCGGTACCAATACGTTACTTACTTATACATATGATCCGAATCGCTTCAATTTATATAATTGTCGTTCCAGTCTCTGCGTTTCACTGTTAGGGATGCTTGTTCCAACCGATGCGTAACATAAAATTCAAATCGAAGCTAAAAAGCCTCGATTTTCAAAGCCCTTTCCCCAGTTCCATCTGCTCAATGAGCCTTCAAACGCTCCTCTCGCCATCCCGTAGGCGGCGCAAAATCGGTTTCTATACCAAAACTCGGAACGCGAACCGTCAAAAACATGTAAAGCGATTGTGTCAACAATTTGCAGTGCTTTCGTAATGTTAACTTCAAATAATTTCTTTAGGTATCGAGCGCATGGGTTTGTTGCTACATACATTTTTAATTTACACACGTTAATAGTTTTTAAAAGTCTTGAACCCGTGGAAAAGGAACATTTCACATTTCATTTACGTTCTCTCGGACGACACTTCCTTCAGACTTATATATACGTAATATTACTGTTGTTGATAGAGGATTCGTGAATTGATAGAGGACTCCTATTTGCAATTGTTCAAGAGGAAGGGACTCTGATAACTTTGTCGTTAAACGGTCTTTACCGAGAAATACGTTTGAATAAATCCATTGTGAGCCGGGTTGTTTACTTGTATCAAATTTAAAAATATCGCAAACTTTGGTTGTTTCCTTTACCACTGTACTTAACCGGTTATATGCAAACAGTATTTAAAACGCTAAGCTCTTATAATAACGGTTGTTAGGTAAACAAAGCAGTGATTGTCGAGTGGTTTGAAATTTAGCTTCTCACTCCAGGGGCCTGGGATCAAATCCTGGCATGCACCTTTGACGGGTTACGTGCGGTTTATGACTATAAAATTCAAATACCCCTCGCTATAACAGTAAAGTAAAACATTGTGAGTAAACCAACGATGCTACCATTACTACAGTAGCGGTCACCCATTCAAGAATTGACCGCGCTAGTGCCGCGTAACTTGACCGGTAACTTGAATTCTACAAGCGCGTCAAAGCCGGAAGCGATTGAAGCGCTTACTACATAATTTCGTTGAAATTTTTAGCGTACAAAGTGAACCTCTGTAACGGTATATTACGTTATACATTCGTCGTTATATTATTCATTGGATATACGAATGCTCTACCGACGACCGTATTTAATTTCCTGTTTGAGCAACATAATATGTACTAATGAAAACGTGCGTAATAAAATTGTAATTAGGGGGATTTGCATTAAATTATTCCTTAAACGGTTTATTAATTGTTCTATGGTTAATTTTGCGATTGTACAACATTTACATTTACTGGTCTTTCAGCGAATGCTTAAGCATCTTTACGAATTCTGTGTTCAGCTTTGTAATATTATTGCCCTTTTTATTACGTTTTTAATTTGCGCAAAGAGGGAACGAGACAAATCATGTAATTTAAAAATACTGCAATTGAGCCCTTATGAATAAGTTAATGGAATATTACAATACTTTTCCAAGTTGAATGGAGAGAAAAACTTAACGCTAACTAGTATAAATCTACCAATAAACATTCAAGTAGGTTTTGTCGTCGGGAACAAGAGATATTTGTTTTAAAAAATTTATATCTGTGTAAGAAGAGTAGAACAAATAGATTTTACTAATCTGTTATTACTATGAAGACGAGAAGGTCAGTTACATCCGTCACTACATGTTGGAAGGCAATATTCTGATAACAATGACATCTCGGAAAACAATAACAATGCAACTTCGCAGAAGAAATTCATTCATTGTTGAAATTAGGCCGTACAATGTAGCTTTGTCTCATATTGACATAAAAAGTTTATTCACTTATAAGGTTGAGACTGCTTGCCAGATTCCGTTTTTCATATCTATACTAATATTATAAAGCTGAAGAGTTTGTTTGATTGATTGTTTGTTTGTTTGTTTGTTTGTTTGTTTGTTTG
>DWDX01003778.1:0-12625 GCA_018245675.1 Agara michaeli
TAAGTGACTAGTAAAAAGGGAAACGGAAGCTACTCTCATATTATTAGGTCGAATAACGGTACAGTACTGTTTAATATGACAGATGTGTTCAGGTTCAATAAATAATATACTTTATTGTTCACCACAATTCATCATACAAAAAACAAATGTGCGAAACAAGTACACAAAAGGCGGTCTTATCGCTTAAAGCGATCTCTACAATGTGTGTTTTGTTGTATTATATCTTATTTGTTGAGCGTTACGTCCCAACGCTTTCGTTAAATTCAAAGACAAGGGAAGAGGAGGGGTCCCAAATTTTGTGACATTACATTTTGTCAAAATATAATATCTTAAATTGAAATATTACAACTTTTCTTACAGAAAAATAATTTAAATGGAAATAAAAATAATTTAGAAACACTGGTGCTTTAATTTCATAATTTTCTAAATGGAAAATTGGAAAATATGTGACTAGGTAGGGGGGTCTCACAAATGTGACCAGCTTGTAACAAGGACGGGGGAGGGGTCAAAAAAATATGAAATTCGTGTGACATCATTTATGGATGGCCCGTGACAATGATTCACAAAATCCCCATTCTCACATAGTCCCTCACGAGGCCACCGAACCTGTTCTGGAAGAGGCTGTTCGGTTCATTCACGATGTTGTCGAAAGTACTGCCTTCTTCCTTCTTTGGTGCACCTTGCACATTCACGGTTACAATTGGCAGAATCACCACGGCCAACATAATTCCGAATGGCAACATCTGCAATAAAAATCACATGTAACTTTCCGAGCGATGTTATATAAGTAAATAGCCATCGTGCTTTGTAAGGATAGTGATACTTGGCACTCGGTGCTTTCTGCCTACCACGTTAGGGACCTAGCGTGATGGTATAGTAGTAGTAGTAGTAGTAGTAGTAGCAGTAGTAGTAGTAACCTTCGTGGTCAAAATTTGTTATATCCAAACAAAGTTTCATGAACCCTAATAAATAACTATTGTAGTCTCCTTTGAGGGAGTGTCATTCCGTGCAAGCTAACCTTACCCTGATGACGGCAAAGTTGTTAGGCAATGTCAATTGATTACGGTGTTTCTCAATCTTCTGTAAACATAGTTATGGCTGCGTTTGCAATTAACATACGTAAACAATATTAATTACCATTGAAGCTAAGGTTCCTTCTTGCTATCCTATTCGAAGCTAGCTATACATATTATACTTTCATAGTCTGCTATTTGACCATTCACATATAAAATATCACATATTCTTACTATTTTTTGTTTTTTGAAAATTACCTTTTTCACGTCTCCGTCAAACTGATCCCTAGAGTACACTTCATCAGGGTTTATCTCCAGCTTACGCAATATTCTGCTGAACTCATCGTAGTAATGTTCGAAGTACTGGTTCAAGTGCTTCTTCCTAAACTCTTCATCGGAGCCGGTGATCAAGAAGAACATAAGATCTTCCACTGGGTTCCCTTTACGTAACAGTTGGTAGTCCACCGCCACGATCTCTAAATCGCCATCCTGAAATGAATGCATTAATCTATCACATTATAATATTTAATATGAGGTCGCATGCACATATTGTAACCAGTTATATAGTAATAGTAACTGAAGAACAGAAGCTGGAAGTACTTAGACATCATAATAAGCTCTGAACAATGGCACGCATGTGAAATTGACGTCATCAAACGTGAATTCCTATTAACGCGATTATCAAACATGATATAACGATAAAGGTTTAGTTTTATAACATACAAACAAGCCTAACAGGCTCGAAAGACAATTTCGCATTGTTTTGATCGACATTCGTTTAAAATTGTTAACTTGTGCCTTAAAAAATTACAAAATGTCAAATTTAAATATGTTTCGTACCGTAAACTGAACAAAATGAAGTATATAGCACGTAAGAACATCACAGCTTGATGAAAATGTCAAACATAGTGAGGGCACTTACATCATTAGTCTTGTGCATGATGTTACTGGGTCTGAAGTCGCCGTGTTTCAAAACGACTTTCCGCGGCGGGTTGTAGTAGTCGTTAAACTGTTCGTCTGTTATGTTTGCCAACACAAAATTTTCGAGCCTTTCCTGATATTCATCATCTGTGGCACCCACGGCAGCCACCATTCCTTTCTTCGTGAACTCCTTCATTTTATCTATCGGTACTTTAACTGCTACCTTTTGTGCCGTGTCCACGAATTCCTCGGGGCAATTTCTTTCGTAGCAAACTGACAGAGCGTGAAGTTTTGCAAGGTAGCTGACGCATTTCGAAGCGTATTCCCACTCGTAACACTTGAACCTGTCGAATGACTGGTAACCATTACTCTTAAGATCGTCTAACACTATCGTCTCTTTCATATAGTCGGTGTCGACTCCATAACATTTGGGAAGTATCAATTTATCCTCTTTTGGAAAGTTGTACTTCTCTTCGAATTCCCTGTACTGCGAGAGTATTGTAGTATAGAAAACAGTCTCTGTTTTAAAAAGTTGCATTGTGTTCATCATTCGATACTTCTCACCCGCGGCTGCAACTTTTGCGAATAATTTAATGTCATCTTTACCTGGCGCAGAGAAGGTGATGTTGTAAATTTGGGAACAGTAATTTGCTCCTCCATTGTTTATTGAGGATATCTCTGTAGTATAATCATTATAATCTTGTTCCTCGGCGATTTTTTCCAGTACCGGTTTCAATACGTCCTCAACTTCTGCCATCGTGATGTTTACTAACCGCGCCGCACTGTCTACAAAGCTATAAATACTCCAAGTTACGTCATTGCAAGTAGATAACGATATACAACATCAAATTTAGGGTTATAATTTTGAAATCAAGTCAAATGCCTTAATAGCTAACCGTTTACTGTTTTCTATTTATTGTTTTCGGTTGACTATCGTTATGAAATTAAATTCAATTTATTTTTATAGGTTCTATATATTCTACTTGTACTTATCCTGATGTCACAACTTTATGGAGTAGTAGACAAGATTAGACAGAACACAGTTTTCGCGGCATAATCATTGATCTTTCAACCAATATATATAGAATAAGTATTAGACTTATTTATAGTTGATAATTATTTGAATTACGAACTGTGACGATTTAATAGGCTTCTAGCTGGCTACAACTTTGTTTATGATCCCAATGCTGGGCACAGATGTAACCCGTGACTGCGGCTAGCACGGAGTTTACGCAGTTCGAATTGCGGCTTCAGATGAATACAACTGATAATTATACAAACTGTAACGTTAATTTCCCTGCCTTCCATTTTTTTCGCAACAGAGCTGTCGAACTGGTCTTACCAGTGAAAAGTTCAATTTTGTTTACGTCAACAAAATATCTATCAATGTAACCATTCAAAGCCGCTTACATTTTAAATCTTTTTACATTTTAGCTTAAATTTTGAAATTTTATGTAAGTCGTTGGAATGTTCATTGCTGACGTATTATCTGTTCAATGATATCTATGCACTTATATTTATCAAAGATATATTAGTGTTAAAAAACCAAAGGCTTAAGCCCTGTGTTACAGTAGGTATATTATCACTATTTGTTTGTCTCTTCGATGCCTCTTCAATAGTCAGGACAATTGAGATGATTTTTGATAAGTTGACAAGATAAGAATATTTGATTAGTTTATCTTATTGTACTGGACTTATTTATTGTAAATACGGTCACACCTATTTCTCTTTGAGGTAATAATAATAAGCCATTTTAATAGACACAGAGTAAGTACTAGAAGTAATTTAGACATGTAACAGTTTCATTGACTTTGTTCGGGTATAATGATAGACTGTATTAATACTCGAAGTTCATTGTGACACTGATAGGAGCCATAACAGAATAAATACAAACACAGCACTTGTCTCCGGAATGTCGAGTCTTTTGTATATCATGTAGAGCTATCCTATTTCAAACAAAAAAATAACAAATCATTACTCACTAGAACTTCGTTTAATTTTGTCTTGATCCATTCGCATTATACATTATTTTGTTGTCAACTAGGTAATTAGTAACTATTTATATATGGATTATAACTAATTACCCATCTGTCAACATATGGTTTACAAGATCCCCAATTTCACAAAGTCCTTCACGAGAGCGCCGAATCTCTTCTGGAAGACAGTACTCGGTTTTATGGTGAAGGTGTCGTAGTCGATGCCGTCTTCTAACTGCGGCGTTTCCTCTTCATCCACGGTGACGAAAGGTAGAACCAGCAGAGCCAGCATAATTCCAAACGGCAAAATCTGAAAGTCAGATGTAACTTTACACTAATAATTCTAACTAGCTCAATGTATACTAAAAACAAGCACTTGAAAAAACAGTAATTGTGACATTACAGAGGGACACTTCAATGTTATTTATACGAGTATGTATAGATCTTACATATTTTATTACAGTATTTCCTTTTCAAACGTACCTCTTTCACGTCCGCGTCAAACTGTTCCTTTGTGTACACCTCGTCGGGGTCTATCTCCAGCATTCGCAAAACTCTGCTGAACTCCTCGTAGTAGTAGTCGAAGTACTGGAACAAGTACTTCGCCCTGAACTCTTCGTCGGAGCCGATGATTAAGAAGAATATCAGATCTTCCACTGGGTTTCCTTTGTGTGGCGCTTGGTAGTCCAGTGCCACGATCTCCAAGTTGCCATCCTGAAACGAATAAAATTCCCTATCACATCGTTTTGATGATTTTACTAGTCATATTTACTACATCTATCGTCATTTATGACAAGTTAAGTTAAATTCATCATCCATATGTATTTATCGTCTACATAATTCGTCTCCACTTATATTTTGTTTAATCTGTGATAAGAAATGTTAGGTTTAGATGTCACAGCTGCACGTCGATCGAGCCGGAATTTGTCTTATAATATTAATCAAACATGACAACGATAAGATTTTCATTGAATAATATGCAAACAAATACGAGTACATTAGGCTCAAAAGACCATCCAGAACGCATTATTCGTCAAAAATGAATAGACTTCTGATTTTAAGAATTCAAAGAGTAACATTGAAACGAGTGAATTGAACGTAACGAAATCGGTTTCTATTGAAATTGTGAGGATTTTAGCCGAAAGCATGAAGAAAATGACAAATGTAGCGGAGTCACCTACATCATTAGTTCTGTGCATGATGTTATTAGGTTTGAAGTCTCCGTGATTGAAACCCACTTTTCGCGGCGAGTCGAAGAACGCATTGAACTTTTCGTCAGTCATGTTGTCTGTAATAAATTTCTCTAGCGTTTCCTTACTTTCATCAGCTGTCGCCTCTAATCCAGAGTCGATGGCTTTGTTTATGAAAACCTTCATATCTTCCAGTGGAAAAGTAACTGCTAGCTTTTGGCTCATGTCTTCGAACTCCTCGGGAAAATCTTTTTTATAGCGAACCGACAGAGCGTGAAGCTTTGCTAGGTAACCGACGCATTTCGAAGCGTATTCCCAGTCGTAACATTTTAATCTGTCGAAAGGCTGATAACCTTTAGCCGTAAGGTCTTCTAACACGAGCACCTCTTTCATATATTCGTTGCTGGCCCCGTAGAACTTGGAAAAAATCAGCCTGTCCTTTGGCGGAAATTTGTATTGCTCCTCGTATTTCCTGTACTGCGATACTAATTTAGTGTAGAACATAGTTTCTTTTTCAAAAGCTTGCATTGCAGCGTTCGATCGACACTTCTCACCCAACACTGCAACTTTGGCGAATAATTTAATATCATCCTTTCCTGGAGCAGAGAGCGTGATGTTGTACAGCTGGGACGTGTAATGTGCACCTCCACCCGATGTTACGGACACCTTGGTGGTGTAGTCATGGTACTCTTGTTCCTCTGCGATTTCTTTCAGTACCGGCTTCAATGCGTTCTCCATTTCTGACATCGCGATATTTACTCAAAGCACCGTTCTGTCGACAAATCACATTTAAGGCTGCATTAAAGAAATCATATTAAACGCTTTTCTTGACATCGTCTATTATATTTATATACAGAAGAATTTACAATGTTATTGTAATAGGCTTAAACGACCAAAGCAGACTAAGTATTTGACTTGATCGTACTTGATAAGTTGATACATAAATTATTGAGTAACGTGAAAAAGATGGTTGCATTACTTGAAAAGTAAAAAAAGTGCAGAAACAATTTATGGGTGAAGTAGGGTTAGCATGGTGATGGTAGGGTAGGCGCATATTATATATAAATACGAGTATTATATGTACTATATGTCAGGGTTCCGTACTATATACTATTGGGAAACTGAAGCCTGTTCGGCGACAGACACTTAATCGTGCCATTTTTAAGTATACACTTCCTTATTAAACTCTATTTAATGTTCATTTAACATATTTTAAATAGAATCTAATTTATTTAACCGCTAGTTTCAGTAATGACTGAAATGATAATGTGACAATATTGGCGAATGTTGTATAAATAAACAAAATAAATGTGACATCAAATTGTTCACCATTAATGCGACTTGTCAATGTATTTATAACGTATTATTCTCAACATCAACAGAAAACACGTCACGTTTCATAAGAATCTTTCTCAAGGGATTTAATATCCCTTGCGAGCGACACAGGTTTTGCACTGGAGGGTGGGGCGAGATAATTGACGGCACCATCGACCGAGCGGACACGAGGCGACACGAGCGGACCCGAGAGGGCACGAGGCGACAAGCGCGATGTGCCGGCGCACGGCGAGAGATGGCGCAGAGACCGAGTAAGCCGAGTTGCTATCTCACAATGTAGAGTTTACGCTGATTCGTTTTGCATATGAACGAACGAACATAATCGATGTGTGTATATCATTGTGTATAAACATATGTGTGTAAAATCCAATCACAGAGGTCTTTATATGTATTTCCTACTGTAATAAATTACGAAGGCTTTAAATCTATAGCTGGTGTTTGTGTTCTTGCCAGAAATAAGTATAACTTACTTTACTTCGGTTACATTTGAAATACCTGTCAAAAACGAATGAATAGTCATCAAGTTATTTTGGTAAATTGTTGTAGAACAATTTATTAGGTTTCCTTCATCCATAACATTTAAACCTTTCTTTAGCGGTTGTTTTGAGAGGTAAATTGTTAGTGAGACATTCGAACACGTCCGCAAATGATTCATCTTAGCTGGAAACGTGAATTGTGATTCATTTGTTTCGTCCACCGCTAACAAGCCAGTTTTCGCTGCGATCGATATGACTACGTAGGTCATTTAAGAAGCATGCAGTATCTGAAGTTAAGAAAAGACGATTACTTCTCGTATTTTCTTAGGTCCACAAGAACGAACAAGATTTAATGTGTACTGCATAGTAATACCATTAGAAAAATTGTTATTAGTAGTCTTTAAATTAAGCTGGGCCGTTCCACCACAAATCACAATTAAATAATGAATTAAACATTTAACTCCTGGACCAGAATTATACAGGATTATAGCTGGTCTGATCATGTATGATGACTTTGTGATCTCACAAAATCATGTGACAGTAGAACAGGGGAAAGAAGTTTGTCTAGTCTCTGTCTACTCCTACAGGTATAGCGTGACAGTATGTATGTAAAAAGCTTCTATAATAATATTAACTGTAGGGGAAAGTAGACTTAATGGATCATATATCTGTGAAATGCTGGAAAGCTTTAAGCTATTCTCGATATCTACATGCATCCCATTTACTTAGGGTATGATTTGTTTAAAATGATACAACTGTATACTTAATAGTTTATTGTGATATATCGATAATATGTACATTAATACTAAAAATGGTAAACTTGCGCACTTCTCCGGAGGGCCGCGTTATCTCTTGGTTCTTCACTCATTTGATTATGCGATAATTTGTCTCTGGTCCCGTTTGTAGCTAATTAACGATCCGCTTCAAATGATAGTGATTCACAAAATCCCCATTTTCACATAGTTCCTCACGAGTCCCTCGAATCTATTCTGGAAGCGGTTGCTCGGTTTTATTGTGAAACTGTCGACGTCAATCCCATCTTCTAAATTCGGTGCATCTTGCACATCCAAGGTTATGAAGGGCAGAACCAGTAGAGCCAACATAATTCCGAACGGCAAAATCTGCAATACAAATAACATATCATTTTCCTAGCTAATACTAAGTGGCTTAATGTGGACTGACAATGCTTTATCACACATAATACAGAGTAATGTTAATAATGAATACGGACTTAATGTCCTGTCAACAACCATCAGACACTGCAGTCAGCTTCCAAGTGCCCTGTTCGATGTTAGATGCAGATGGTTAGATAACAGATGTTTTCATCACCATTTATTCTTTGTACTGCACATTTTTACTTTCTTATACATTAACTCTGTTCTCTGCCGAAATATTAAGTGTTTTAAATGACATTTCACATATTTGACTATTTCTCTTGAAATGTACCTCTTTCACGTCCTCGTCAAACTGATCCTTCGTGTACACTTCATCAGGGTTTATCTTCAGCTTTCGCAAGGTTCTACTGAACTCCTGGTAGTAATGGTCGAAGTACTGGTAAAAGTACTTCTCCCTAAACTCTTCGTCGGAACCGGTGATCAAAAATAATATTAAATCTGCTACCGGATTTCCTTTATGTAACGCTTGGTAATCTACTACCACGATCTCTAACTCGCCATCCTGAAATCCAAACATTTTCTGTCACAATTATTATAGAAATTACTTTGTGACCGCATGCATCTACTTTTACTAGTCATATTTTCTAGTCCTATCTTTATATATAGGTCAAACAGCACATAGGAATACGCGCATTTTTAAGTCGAAAAGATCATCAGAAATGTCCCTAAAGCTTTTTAGGTTACTTCTTATTTCTTATCTTCTATCTTCCTATCTCTTTTCTATCTTACTCTTTCGTCATTCTCCCTCGGTTCGGCGAATATATTGGACGTGATAATAGACATGACAATAAGCTCTGGACAATTGATATACGCCTGTTTAATTGAGAATAACAATGAAATATGTAATAATATGTTTTGTTATAAACGCAAACAAGTTTTTTAGCCTCAAAAGATCACCCAGAACGCATTGCTTTGATATTGGTCATAAATAATCGATTTATGATTTAAAAGAATTTAAAAAAACAATTAAATTCGAACAAGGTTCATACCCTGAATTGTACACAAACAAAATAGGTTTCTATTTCGCTTAAAACTTCTTTGACTGAAAGCTTGAAAATAACCAAAATAATGGAGTCACTTACATCGTTAGTCTTGTACATGACGTTATTGGATTTGAAGTCTCCGTGATTCAAAACGACTTTACGCGGCGAATCGAAAAATGTTCTAAACTTATCGTCGGTCATATTTTTCGTTATAAATTTCGTTAGCCTTTCTCTATTTTCATCAGCTGTCACCTCTAACGCAGCCGCGACGGCATTGTCTATGAAAACCTTCATTTCGTTTAGTGAAAATTTAACTCGTAGCTTCTGACTCATGTCTTCGAACTCCTCGGGACAATCTGTTTCGTAGCGAACCGATAGCGCGTGAAGTTTTGCAAGGTAACTGACAGATTTCGAAGCGAATTCCCAGTCGTAACACTTGAATTTTTCCAATGGCTGATAACCTTTAGCCGTAAGGTCTTCTAACACGAGCACCTCTTTCATATATTCGTTGCTGGCCCCGTAGAACTTGGTCAGAATCAGCCTGTCCTCTGTCGGAAACTTGTATTGCTCCTCGTACTTCCTGTACTGCGGTACTAATTTAGTGTAGAACATGCTTTCTATTTCGAAAATTTGCATTGTAGCGTTTGATCGAACCTTCTCACCCAACACTGCAACTTTGGCGAATAATTTAATATCATCTTTTCCAGGTGCAGAGAGCGTGATGTTGTAGAGTTGGGATGTGTAATTAGCTCCTCCACTATTTATCAAAGATAGCTCAGTAGTATGATCAACGAACTCTTGTTCCTCTGCGATATGTTTCAGTACTGGCTTCAATACTTCTGCCATCGCGATGTCTACTAAATGCAGCGTTCTGTCGGGAAAACTGTTAATACTCAGTATTATGTCACCGCGGGCTGATAACGGTACACAATGTTACATTTTGCATTATGTTCTGATGAAATGACATTGAACGTTTAAATTCACATTTACTGTTTTCGGTTATCTCTATTTCTATAGTACATGTTTATTCCATCCAACAAGTTGTTGCAAAAGACTGTGCGTATTTTTAATGTAATACGCTTATAACCATATGCATTTATAGTAAAAATCTTTTGCCGCGTAATCAAAGACCAATTGTATGTTGAATTTATAATTGATAAGGATTTGACTTCATTAGGCTTAATATTCTTAGGTACACTGTTACGTATATAGGATAAGCGTTTTTATTATCATTTGTAAAAGTCTAATTCATCTGTTAATCTAGTTACATCCATGTCGGTACCTACAGTATTAAAAGAAAACAATGAAGAGGCGAATATAACACATTGGACTCAATACCTATAACTTTGAGGTTTTATTGATCGGCTTAGGGTCGCACAACATGCGATGCGCGACACGCGATTGTTATTTCGTATTTTATTATGCTCTTTTTTTGCACACCCCTATGAATAATAGTGTAGAATACATTTTTTGTAAGGAAGTAGTGACGAAAATGAAATTAACAAAATTATAAAATAGTAAAAATATATTGTACAGCAAGAAATTATACCCTTATAAAATTCATATACTGATATTCATATTTATGTATATATACTGACAAATAAAACTAGAATTGTTTATAAAGTTAAAGCTTTTTTAATCTATGAAGAGAGTGCATTGTGCGTTTCCCGTACACCTTAACTCTGTGATAAGCGTTTAGTAATCCACAAAACCCTCCATAAGGATGCCGAAGCTCTTGACAGTATTATTTAGAGAAATATGACAGGCAGACTTGTCAAATAGATCCTAATCAGCAGTCGTGGATCACCCACTATAATCCCTTGACATTTCAATGGATTAACAACAATACCTTACTAACTTGAACACATTTTCAGAGCAATGCGTCACTGATGTCATCGATGCTCTACTAAGAATCTACTATATGTAGAGTTACTTGAGAAGATATAACATGCTAATGATCAATTAATAATTATACGTTATAGAGTTTATAAACAAAGAAAATTTGAATGACAATACGGATTCTATGTTAACATTTGGAGGAACACATATGAAAATAAAATTATTTTGTGAAACTAATCCAATGTAGGACAAACAGAGTATTTTAAAGTTGATCAAATAACTCACATTTGACACACCGTATGAACTCAGTAAGTTTTCCCAGATAAGTTGGTATATACAGAGGCGGGTGAAGTAAACTCTTGATAGAAGCGCTAACACCAAATTAAACTTTATTACAGGGGACAAATAGTGTGAAGTCAAGCTGCGGGCGACACAGGTTATACGCGGGACGCAAGTCTGCGGACTGCCGGGACGATCGACCGAGCGGAACCGAGCGGACTCGAGTGGACACGAGCGGGCCCGAAAGGACACGAGAGCGATGAGTTGGCGCGCAGAGACAAGTTGTACGGGGATCGAGTAAATCAAGATGCGCTCGCGCTTATCTCCAATGCGCACCGACCATGATAGTGTAGTGGTGTCGCTGTATCGTTTTGTGTATGTACGTGATTTAATGGTGTTGTACATTGATATGCACAATAAATTAAATGTGAATAGGTAATTGCGTATGTGTGTATGAAAAATAACTAGGCCCCAGCTTCTCAAACTAAATATTTTATGTAACAAATAACATGGTTTTTTTTTCATTTTATAACTTACATTTAGATAATCTTAACTAAGATTAATTATAATAATGATCAACGTTATAATTTTATGATATCATTTAAAATATGTTTACAGTGCCCAAATGTAGGAAATAAAGAAGATCATCAGACAAATATTATGGTGTAATAAAATTACATAAACACAATTGTAAGAACTCTGGAACATAGACTGGGTCTCGTCTCATAGCGAAAGCGTTCTATCTGTATGTTAGGTACAGTAAGAGTGTTTCGACGAACGAAATGTGTAGATTATCATATGTATAATATTGACTTTGATCCATTTGAATTACATTTTTACAAAACAAAATGCTGACATTCGAAACAACACAGGGACAACTATTCTTTAATTACAATAATAAACGTCCGCACAGCAGCACAGGGGTGAAGGGGGCTAAAGGAAAACTTCGCTACTCAAGGTCCCAAATGTGAGTTAGCATCGGCTGAGTTATGTCCTTTTGCAAATAATGTGTTAATTTTAACTTTCTTGTATCACCTGTATATTCCTACAAATATCGATTTGTCTAATAATCTCGAACACGTTCGCAAACGATTAGTAAAATTGATTCATAAGTTTCGTCCAGTGTTAACAAGTCGGATCCTGTATCGGCTTGCCACTGACCTATATGGCTACATAGGTTGTTTGTGAAGCGTGGTAGATACGCCCATAAATATATGCATAAGAAAACTATATCGATATAATGTGATTTGTTTACGGCAGAGCGGTGTCATCCCATATACACTTCAGCATGTATACAATTTTTTAACCGACTTCAAAAAAAGGAGGAGGTTCTCAATTCGTCTGTATTTTTTTTTTTTTTTTTTTTTTTGTTTTTTCACGTTTTGTTTTCATTACATTGCCATTTTTTTTTTTAATTTTAAAATTTAAATTTTTTAAA